>JAVYIG010005127.1:0-143875 GCA_035222895.1 Strongylocentrotus droebachiensis | reverse complement strand
ACTTTCCTATATATATAATTAGCTGAAATGACCTAATTTGCATATTTGATGAATATTCATAATTTTTTTTTTCTTAAAAAACAAAATATTTCCATACCTGTCTGATATACATAATTATGTTTCATTGATGTATCATGTTCGGTTTTGATTTGATTACATAATGCGCATATTAATTAGACGGACTTAGTTATTTTCACAACTTTTTCATATCTGCAGATTCGCAAAAATGGCAAAAATGACTTATTTTGTTTGCTTCTGTTTTCAAAACGGTAATAGATATATGAATTTTCTTTTTTGTATTTTTTACCACAAAGATGATATTTTAGTGTCTGATAATTTAATTTATTATTTGTGTCCGAGAAAGTGATGAATTAAGTTGTCAACTTTGTCGAATTTTGCCATTTTTGCCATTTGACCACTTCTGGCAGGTTTTTCGGTAATTTTGCGATATCAAAAAATGGTATAAAATCACAACGCATTGACCGATTTCAATTCTGTTTTTTGTTTTTTGAAGCTTTCATAAAGGTTGATCATTTGCAATCATCAAATAACATGTGTTTGTTGTACTTATTTTTGGTGTGCTATACCTAGTAATAAGGATTAGTTTGGAGAGAGATATTGAATGAAAAGATAAAGAAATTGTGAAAGAGAGAGGGGAGCACAAAGGCGATTGAGCGGGGGGGGGGGGGAGCAATATTGATGAACAGAGATACGAAGAAGGGTGATGAAAGAAGAGGGGGGGGGGCAGAGAGAGATACCTGCGTGTAGCAATGAGTGGTAATGGGGGAGGGGGTTTAATAGAGAGAACGAGCAGGAGAAACGGTAATATAGGGTGATGAAAAGATGTAAGAAACACTAATCATTGCCTTTAGATAGAAAGAGAGGAAAGCGGAGTAGAAGAATGTATGTGAGAGGAGCAGAAAATAATGAGGGAAATGTACCGCCAACAGAATATGGAGGGATGGGGCATGAGCTAGAGAGAGAGAGAGAGAGAGAGAGAGGGGGGGGGGGGCGGCAATGGTGATGAAGACAGAATGGAAAGATTGAGAGGAAGATAGAAAGAGAGAGAGAGAGAGACAACCAAATAGATATACCAGGAGAAATGACTTGAATAGAAATTGGAAGAGAGAGAGAGGGAAAACCTATCAATGATTGTAGGAAGAATGATAAGGAAGTGACATAAAAGGGTAGATAATGCAGAAATTGGGGAGATCCGTAAAGGGACAGAAATAATTACGGAATAGAAGGAATGAGACGACAGAGAGAGAGAGAGAGAGAGAGAGAGAGGAAAGAGAGAGAGAGAGAGAGAGAGAGAGAGAGAGAGAGAGGGAGAGAGATTATTTTCTAATTGATAAGTTCAACGGGGCTATGTCAATTCAAAGGAGAAAACTATAATTTTTGTATCACTCGTGACGGCCATTTTTAAGGTTCTGAATTGTTTTTAAAATAGACTTAAGAACTTCAGGGGCTCAGTGACGCCAAGACTTCGGCATAACTAGGCTCTACCCTTGCATCCCACTAGAGGCTCTACGACCGTCCCCTAGACCCCATCCGTAAAGATTAAAGTGGTTACCAAGACAATATTGTGTTCCGAGTCTATAACATTGTCCGCAGGAGAGAGAGAGTGTGTGTCTGAAAGTAAATTGTTTTCCAACGAAATTAACCGATTGGGGCATCTTTAGAACTATGGATTATAGTTTCTATCGCCCAAGACGGCTAAGTTTGAAGGTTCTAAACTGCTAAAACCCGAGAGCATTATCAGGCGGGGGCCCTTGGACCCCCGGCATCGGGGCTCTGCCCTTGCTTCGCGTACCCGTTTGTACTCCCCCCCCCCCCTTGGAAAATCCTCCGCTGTGTATGACATGTATGTTTGGGCCATGTCACACATATTTGTCAATGTTGTTAGTGATGAATAAATGAAATAAATAAAGATAAAATTGAATAAAAAAATGGAGGTGGTGGGGATGATTATGATTTTGATTTTTGTATGATGATGATGACTTTTATTATACAAGACTTGCGATTTGTGGCGAGGCCCAGATATAAGGAGAGTGACAGAAGGAGAAGATCTTTGAGATAAGAATAATGAGAGCTAGATTAAAGCAGTAGAAAGATTAGAAGTCGAAAAATATATAAAACGAATATAAAGAAAATGAAACTGAGAGCACTGCTTTTTGTTTGCACACCTATTGTTCCTATACTATGTACCTTACTAATGCCGCAAAGGTAGAAATAATCCGTTTGTCGCACTCCCTGCTGTACAAATTTGGAAAACAAGAATTTCTCGAATCCTTCGAGAGAAGTCGCTCCCCAGGAGCTCATTTTTGTTTGATGTAGCTTCACTTTCGTGAAACTAAATCGCAAAAATGGAGTCGAGGGGGAACAGGAACATTCGCATTAACATGATGGAGGGTGTCGGAGCGAGGGTTACTAGAGGACTTGACTGGAAATGGGGAAAACAAGACGGTGGAGAGGGTCATGTCGGAACGGTTCGCTCCTTCGAGTCGCCCGAAGAAGTGGTGGTGGTGTGGGACAATGGTACGGCGGCGAACTACCGCTGCGCTGGGGCCTACGATCTACGCATCCTCGACAGTGCACCGACTGGTAATTTTGTTATGCATGTTCAAATAAGTGAAGTAGATCGTAGATGTAACTGTTAAGCATAGAAGGAGAAGAAAATCTAATGAATTGATAGTGTGGTTGAATTTTGTCTTTCTTACAAAATCAGTAACGCCAACACTAAACAGTGCTGCTTGCATCTGTCAATCACTCAATCAATGTTTTGACTTTTGTTGTTGATATTTTGTTAATGATAGATGTATTTTGCGTAATCACGTTTCACGTTATCATGTTTTGAGGGCGCTAGTTCAGAATCATATCTAGACTTTGACCCGTAACTCCGGCGTGGAGATACCCTGCTAAAACATACCCATCAATCTTCATCAATTGTTAAAATAATGTTCATGATTTAAAGTTTTTTAATTTTTTGTTTCCTGTCAGTTTTCTTGTCTCTTTTGTTTTGGACTATTTTTCCTAAAAACAAAGACATTATAATATACACTTTCTCACAGGTTTCACGGCAAACCGCTACACAATACAATTGCATACCATATCGACGATTGGCTGCAGCGCGCTTTCGTGAAGTTTATAGGGACGGTAACGATGATCATCATCGTCATAATGTGAATTTCTGTACTTACAAGTTACACAAATTTAATGAGGATCTGAGATTACAGTCGCTAACTTCTTGCACTGCGAGTTTATACATATAGTATTCATCAAATAGCACTAACCTTTGTGAATATTAGACCTTTAATTATGATAATATCCAACAAAAGTTTTAGAAGATTTATGAAATATTGTTGGTAAACTTCTTCAAATTGCGTATTTGAAATCAACTGTCCGGATACACGACCTTTCTAGACACAACGCCTAGGTATAATACTTGACGCAGATGTTATTAAAATAAATTTAAATGGTCACTGAGAAGATACTAACACAAAAGAATCATGCATGATTTTGGGTGCCCTCATAAAGGTTGACTCTATCTGAAAGTCATATTGAAGCTCATATTTTGAATATAGTATAGCCACGCGAAATCCCTTTGATCAAGAGCGAAATATGTTTTTTTGTGGATTGGTACGCTTTAAAGGCATCGTTTAACAGTGTTAAATCTGAGATGCATGGCTCAACGTGTTATCAGTGTCTGTGATATGGTGTAATATTGAAGCCCTAAACAAATTGCGCTTCAAAATGATCATGAAGTGCCTCAAAAAAGTAAAAATCTTTGAGTGACCGGTTTTACCATACCGGTACTCATTTTCTCCAATAGACTGTAGTGCTATAAAAACTGTTAGGAAAATGAAAAACGAAATTTTCAATTTCAACCATAAATATCTTGATAATCAGACAGGCAACCGGCTTGTAAAAGTCATGAGATTCCTGACCTAAATGTTTATAATTATGATTGCAGCATGAGCTAAATCCAGGATTTTGTTTCAGATTCTGAGACAAAGATACCCAATCCCTTTACATAAATATACGCATATATTTTCTTTATTACAGGAATCAAGCACGATGGCTCCATGTGTGACACATGTCGTATGCAACCTATATATGGCATGCGTTGGAAGTGTGCTGAGTGTCCGAACTACGACCTTTGCTCCGTTTGTTACCATGGTGATAAACATCATCTCAGACATCGTTTCTACCGTATCAACACACCAAACAGTGAAAGGTAAAGTATGTGCTGAAAAATAGATCATACACACAAAAATAGATCATACACACGTATGATCATCATGTATGATGGGACAAGGAGGTTTAAAAGGAATAATAATAATAATAATATTTAGCTTGCCCACACACATTGTGTGCACACTCTCCACTCCCTGGGGAGCATTCCAGCCAGGCGTTACTTGACGCTCAAAAACTGTTTGACCAACAATGACGGTCGCATCCTACCGGGTACCCATTTAACACCTGGGTGGAGAGTAGCAAGTGCAGGTTAATATCTTGCCAAAGGATATTAGTGCCTTGTCGGGATTCAAACCCTCCACCTTCGCATCTCTAGTCAAGCGCCTTAAACCACTCAACCATGACACTACCAATCTCCAGCGTGGTTTATAATATCAAAAGTACATATCTTTTTGATATCTTTTGAAAAATTGTTTCGAATAAAAAAAATTTAAGTAGTTATTGGAGATAAAGAATAAGACGTAGCTTTTCTAAAATCTTGTGGCACTTCTTTGATATACGCCTGAAGTTATTATGATAACTTTTGGTTTGGAAGTCATTGATACTGTGTCATCTAGATCAATTTTTTTGGAAGTCATTATCCTTACACAACTTCAAGCTAATCATACAGGAAACCCAACTCTGCTAGATGGGAATAGAATTGTTTTTAGCTGCATATAGACAACGTAGTCCTTTAAGCTACACAGTACATAAATATTCAGGGTTGGCAGCTTCTGGGAAATATTGGTGAATACTAGTACCGGGAAATACTGGGAAATACCCTCTGATCTGCATTGAATAAGCCCCATTTTATCCAGTTCCCTTGACCTACTTGTTTGATTTGTCTTGAACTGTCTTTTGTTGTTGTTTATTCAGGGTTGTGCTGGAACCACGGCGCAAGAGCAAGAAGATCATGGCCAGAGGAATCTATCCAGGTGCTCGGGTGGTCCGTGGTGTTGACTGGGAGTGGGAGGACCAAGATGGCGGCATGTCACGCCGAGGCAAGGTCACAGAGGTCCAGGATTGGAGCGCCACGAGCCCCCGCAGCGCTGCTTATGTCATCTGGGATAACGGAGCAAAGAACCTCTACAGAGTTGGATATGAAGGAATGGTAGGTCCAGGGTGCTACAAGAATTTTTTTCACCACTTGCCCTGTCGGGCAAGTGGGTTTTCAATTTACTTGCCCAAACAATATTTCCACTTGCCCAAAACTTTAAAGCGAAAAAGGACTCGAGGTTAAAGCATTTATTATCTCGTAATGATAAGTTAGTGTAGAGTTCTTGGACACTAGGAAATTACTGTAAAAGTATCACTTGCCCGAATCGGGCAAGTGATAATTTGATTTACTTGCCCGACGGCTCAATTTGGTTGCACCGGGACGTCGGGCAAGCGGGTTTGTCGCGCCCTGAGGTCATATCAAAAGTGTGTCTATTTATTTATTTATTTATTCGTTTTATTTGAACAGGGTAACTCTCGGTATTAATACTGTTTTTCTGAGAGGCCCTGTGTCCATTACAAGCCACAGTTAAAAGTATGATAGTTTTGCCTACTTCCATTTGTTTCTGGCTTTTTGAAGGTATCTATAGTTTTGTCATCGTTCTCCAGTTTCATTAGGAAAAAGTGTATATCATCAACTTTTTATATGAAATTGAACACATACTACTAAAATGTTATCGTAGACATTGATAAGCATTTTCATTACTACGAAAAGTGAAATTTTAATCAAAATTCTTTATGTTTTACTTTGTATCATGTTACGTTTAATAGAGGGGGTGGGACAAAAGAAAGAAAAGTGTAACAAGCCTCCATTTCAAAGGTTTTAGAGCTTCAGAAAAGAATGTTGGTTGTTGAAACGTGTATTGATAAGGTTGGAATACTTAGATGAATAAAAAAGCCCCATCCCCATCCCCCTGCCCCATTTATTGGTGTCCCTTGCCGAATTTACTACAATGTGGCTCTATCCCTGGCAATAAAATATGCAGAAATGCTGCATCATGAAATTGGTATTGAGCATTATGATTATGATGACAAAGGTTTAGATGTGGATATTGCTAAAGTGTATTGATTTTGATATGAAAGTCTTGATTTAAAGTCCAGATCATCATTACCATTGAAATATCTTAAAATACAGTGAAACCTGCTTTTGCGACCACCTGTGTACAAAAACCACATTATTTGTTTCCTTTGACAATAGTTTCACGTAGAAACCTGTACTAAATGAACCTGTACATATAGACCATTTGTCTATAAAGACCACTGTTCTTGTCACCATGGAGAGGTCTGACTCTTCATAAACAGGTTTCACTGTACTTTTATCCTGATCAATTTATTATTATTTTTTTTGTTTCAGAGTGACTTGAAGGTTGTGAGCGATGCTAAAGGAGGCTACTTCTACAGAGATCATCTCCCGAACCTAGGTAAAAGCCCATTACTTCAAAAAAACCCATGACATTCAATTCAATTCCCTCTAACATTCAGAATAGCTTTTCAGTATCTGTTTTTAGAAGGAAATATAAAGTATTTTTATTATCTAAATATTAGATTCAATATTAGGCCTTTTTGTTAGTTTGTTTATTAGGTTAGGTACTTCATTTCTTATCTTATCTTTTGTTCTGTTTGTTGTTGTTGATGTTTTTGATGTCACTTATATCTTGTTTTCTTCAAGGGTTGGCCTCTTGCAAGGTTTGTTTCCTTTTTGGCCACTGCCTTCTTCACTTTTTATAATTCACTTTATGTATTGTCATACATTTGTCTGTTTTATATGTATTTTTATCTGTTGAACTCTGGAGGAGAAGTAAATGAAACTGAAACTGAAACATTGCCCTGTAGATGGGAAGCTTTTATGCTCAGGTTTTACATTGCGCCATTTCTCAGGAGGCAGAGTTAAAATGTTCCATTTTATGTGTAGATCTGTAGAATTGAAGAAAAAAACAGTGATGCAAGACCTCAATCTATATTCTTGACAACTGACAATGCCAATATCAGTAATGTTGCGGATTGTGCTGTTGTATAAACTGTTCAATTCAGTCAATTTGAAATTCCTATACATATCAGAACTTTCAAAAGTTCATATATTTCTTATGTCCAATTTTGTTCAAACTTTCACCAGTTTGCTTCTCTAATTTGTTTGCTTTCTTTTAGAATATAGTTTGCTATTAGGATTGGATTCCCCTTAAACTATTTCAAATTTGTAGTTTTTTTAGTTACTCTATTAAAAGAACCTGGGGGTGTTTCAGGAAGACTAAAATCGACTTTAAGTTGGACTTAACTATGGCAGACCATTCATGCCACTAGTTCCTCTAACCATTCCTGGCGTTGGTTTCTCAAGGGACGTATAAATCATGGTCACAAATCTACAGAATTTACATTTGTTGATAGTTCATTATTTGTGGAAAAAATATTATCTAAAGATCATAATTGAGAGACCAATAGTGAGAGCAACCAGTGGCATGAACAGCCTACCATAGTTAAGTCCAACTTAAAGTCGATCTTAGGCTTTGTAAACACCCCCCTGTAGGCTTTAAAATGTCTCTTTCAGTACCATGTGATGTGATTGCTAGTATAATGGTTTTCCTTTTTTCATTGCATTTGGACCAGGTGAGCAAGGACCGGGAAGTCGTGGAGTACATGGGCTGTTCTCGCTCGGAGACCAGGTGAATGTGGACCTGGAACTGGAGATAGTCCAGACCCTGCAGCATGGCCACGGGGGATGGACGGATGGAATGTTTGAGGTGAGATCCAAAGGCCAGGGTGTTTCACAAAGATCCTAAGTTGGACTTAAATATTATGGAGAGCCATTTGTTGCCTTATTTTGAAATATATTCAAAAGCAAAAATTCAAGTATTTTATACTTTTCATAAATTTCACATCAAGAACATGAAATCTCCCTTGATAATAGAAAAAATAAATGATTTGAATCAACATTTTATGCCTTTTAAAATAACTAATAACTATTTTCAAGGATGCTAATGGCTTTCCATAATTGTTAAGTCCAACTTAGAGATAAGTTCAACTTTAGGTTCTTTGTGAAACACCCCCCAGAACTCTTTGGTCCATAATTCTACCAAATGTAATCAAATGTAATGTATAAATTTAATGTATAATTCTACCAAATGTGATCAAATGTAATGTATAAATTTTTGCCTCGTTACAAAATGTATTTCAATAGTCAGAAAGAGAATCGCATACATTGTTGCTAGGTAGGACAAAGATTATGGCTTGTCCTCCCTAACAACACAGAATGTATGCAATTCACATTCTGACTATTGACATTCAGTTATTTGTAACGGGTGAATTAAATCATTTGTAACATGGCACTTAACAAAGATCTATGCATTAAGTTTGATTACATTACGAAAATGGCCTATTCAGCTAAACTGGACCCTGGGTCTAGAACCATGTGGAACAAGAGGAAAACTCAGACCTCTGGGCCCTGTCTTACAAAGACTAATATTTGATCTAAATCACTCGTAAGTCCTCTAATCGATCGCAAGTTTGCAGTCTCCTATCCCTTATGTACATAGTTGCGATTGATATCAACTCTTTGTATTAAGAGGGGGCCCTGGCTAACTTCCTTTGTTCAACCGGAGTTTGAACAAAAGCCTGAAACCAGTGTTGGGTTTAAATTTTAGTAAATTTGAGTAGAATGAAGTTGTATTATAATCTAAACCATAGTCTAAACTGCCAGTTTACTACAGTGTGAGTCAAAAAAAACTTTACACCTAGGAAATTACTAATAATTAAAAAAATAATTTATGAACAGTGAAGTATTATACATCATATGAAAGAGTGTTTTATCCTGAATAATTTGGTACCATTTTTGGGTGGAATGTGTTCACGCTTGGATGAACAGGAGGTATTGTTTGCGAGAGTGCAAAAATCGAATTGCGCCAAAGTCTTAAAGTGAGAGAATGAATTGAATGTATGAGATGAGATGCATTGCAGATGCTTTTTTCAGTAGCAAAGTCACACACACACACACGCACACGCACATATGAAACACACACACCCATGCACACACACACGCACACACACAAACATATGATAATGGTGTTCATTTGGAGTAAAATACTTAATTTTTTACTGGATCTTCAAATTGTTAACGATCATCATAATTATGATGATAATGTTAATTCAAATGCTTATCATCATGGATCCTTTGAAGCTTCATTTGTGAACAGCAAGTAACTGTCCGTTCATCTACTCCTCGACATGACCTCCGTCCCTTTCGATGCACTTTCTAGCGCGATGGAGCATCTCCTGAAACACTCGACGAAGCATGCGCCTGTCTCTCCCAAGTGCTTCGCTCTCAATCCGGCCTGATCCTCTCTCGTAGGTCGTTGAGGTTCGCAGGTGGGCTCTGGTACACCCGAGACTTGAGATAACCCCAGACAAAAAAAATCAAGCGGTGTTAGGTCCGGGGATCGACGTGGCCACTCCACAGGTTCGTTGAGCGATGATCCTGTTCCCGAAGAGTTCTCTCAACCTGGTCATCACAATCCTTGTCCTGTGAGCAGGGGCACCATCTTGTGCCCACCAAATGTGCCTGAAAGGACCGTTTCTCTGACGCCTAAATCGTGCCATCTGATCAGAGCCGGGACGACCTGATCATCTATCATTCTTAGATAGCGCTCCCCATTCACTGTCTGTTCAAAGAAGAAGGGTCCAAGAAGACTTCCATTTCCAAGAAGGCCGATCCAAACTGTCACATCTAAATTTGCTATGCGAGTGTGTGTGTGTATGTGCGAGTGTGTGCGTGTGTTTGTGTGACTTATTGAGTGTGACTCTGTGTGTGTTTTGATATGTGTGACATGATTAATTTTGGTAGGGATGTTATTTGGATCTGCAAAGACCGAATTAATACCGAAATCCCAATTGTTTTATTCAAACATCACATAAGCATTATTTGGCACAAGTCGATTTTTGCACTCTCGCAAACAATGCCTCCTATTTATCCAAGCGTGAACAAATACCACCCAAAATGGTACCAAACGATTTGGGATGAAACACTCTTTCATATGGTGTATAATAATTTACTTTTCATAAATGATTCTTAAAATTATTAGCATTTTTCTAGGTGTAAAGTTTTTTTTGACTCACACTGTATGGGCAGCCAAAATGGCTTCAAAACTAAAAGCAAACAAAAAGATTGTCTTATTTGTATTAAAAGAATGTGGGCCAACAAAAAGACCAATGATTTATATTCAACAATAAAAGAATACAATGTTATTGCTGTTTTTTGCTCATATTCTAACTGTCTCTTTCCTTTTTTTGTTAGTTGAAAGATTTTCACCTTTCTATAGCAAATTAGTGGTTTTATCCTCAGTTGAGGTTTAAAATAGCTTTGGGAATTTAGGTGAAATGTTTTGTCGATGGAGGTTTATGGAAAAGGAGTTTAAACTTGATCAAGAGCATAAAATGGAATAAGAGTGTGAGGGAACAGAAGAGTGAAAGTGAGAAAAAAAAGAAAGGAAAAAGAGAGATGAGTGCAAGTGAATCAAAGGAAGAGGGATGGGGTTTGAGATTAGAAGAGAAGAATGAAGGAATAAGAGAGAAGTGAAAGGAAAACAAGAGTCAGCAGAAGAAACACATGCTAACAAGGGGGTGTAAATACTTTAAAAAGATCTTGCTGCTAACAGTAAATAGACTTTAAAGGCAGGGTATTTTACAGACAACGCTACCACTGCTCAATTGTATTTTAAATTGCGCCATCTCTAGGTGAAGGCGTACATAGCACGTTCTTTTGTGTTTGTTTGTACCCAAGCATCATCAACACGTGTGTCATGCAGTTGATGATGCATTATGGGACACGGCTGTCTACACATTGGGGCATTTTTAGCTGCAGATGGCAGTATACGTAAATCTGAAGCAGAGCCATCTATATACAGAGTTTGGCCAACTTGGTTTCACTGGGTCACAATATGGCGAATATTCTTTTGTCTTGTGCTTGCCTAACAAAGCAGTAGTCCCATATTGTGTCCAACTTGAACCGGGTTGGCCAAACTCTGTGTATAGATGGCTCTGATCCTAAGTAGTGCCGGTAGAATACCCTGCCTTTAAGCTATATTAATTATGATTTTGATCTGTCTTTCCACAGACGTTAGGCACTACTGGCACTGTCGTTGGTATCGATGAAGACCATGATGTGGTGGTTTCCTATCCCAGTGGTAACAGGTAAAGTACACTTGTATTTCTTAAATGATTACATTCTGAGTCGCTGTTTGGTACCACTTTGCACAAGATTCAATTATACATTGGCATTAGGAATAATATAATGATTAAGGGCCACCGCGTCGATGAGGGGGAAGGGGGGGGGGAAGATTTGTCTCTCTCTCTGTGATAGGTGGACATTCAATCCAGCCGTCTTGACCAAGGTCAACCCTATTATGTATGTTCAGGACTGCCAATTTACATCTTTACCAAACGGATGGATACAAATCTTGAGAATCAAACCAGTGATCATTGATAAAGAATGTTCATGATGTATTACACTTCTGTTTGGAGCCAAAAGGGCATTAACACAGTGTTAACTCTGTGTTAAATGAGCTAAACCTTTCTCACCTATTAAAGGTATTACAAAGTTTTGGTATGGGGTCATGAATTTGGTTCAAATTAACATATTGGAAGCATATGCGTTCCTACAATATTAATTGATCGTTGTCGCGGTTGAAATCGAGTCTAAAGTTATGAAATTATAAATAATAAACTCTTTATGTTGTATAGCTCCCTCTCAAGGTCAATATATTAATTTAGCTATGAAACAATGTTTATTGACTAAAATCGACCGATTAGCTATTCCCGTTTGGAAATTATATATCACAACTACATAATTATGAGATTCTAATGGTCGCAGCTACCATTGTACGGCCATAGGCGCTATTTGAAATTTATCAAAATTTACCGGGAGCACCGGTAAATTTCTATATTAACTTTTTCTCGAAAACGGAAGTGTTTTAGGGGCTATTTTTTGTAGTGCTTATAATACATCCACAGGGGCATCCAAATATATCAAAATTGTAAAAATTCACTATCCACCCAATTTTCAAAATTTACCAAAACTTTGTATTACCTTTAAACAGGTGATATCTGCTTATAATTATGTACCCATTTACTCGCTAGAAGAAATAAGTACACTTTTGCATCGTTTCACAAAGGTTATATTAATTTTTTGACAGTCAAACAATGTTACAAATAAATTATTGACAAAATATTTTATTCTCTCTCACTCTCTCTGTGATAGGTGGACATTCAATCCAGCCGTCTTGACCAAGGTCAACCCTACGACAGCAGCCAACCTGACGGTCCGGACCAACGACCCTGCTGTGGCTTCTCAGTTCCAGATTGGAGACCTGGTCCAGATCTGCAGTGACCTGGAACAGATGAAGATCTTACAACGGGGCCACGGAGAATGGGCAGAGGCCATGCTTCCTGTAAGACCATCATCAAATGTGCTCAAGGATTGGTATTGTTAAGGGATTGGGTATTTTTGTCTCAGATTCTGTTACATAATAGATGTTCAATTGCACGAATGACCTAATATCCTGTGGCCAGACATTACATTTGCCACTCTCCACCCAGATTTCAAATGGGTACCGCTTGGAAGGAATTCCTTGAATGCTGTGAGCACCAAAACCGGTGTAATACTAATATTTGAGGGCGCTTGAGCACCTTGTGTGGTGGATATATATGCTATAAAGATATCCAATATTAATTCCAACGGCACGTTGGTTGGTTGGTTGGTTGGTTTGACCTGACTGCTAAGAAAGCATGTGTATGCTTGTAAGTACGCAACCAGTGGACCAACGGCTTTAAGTCCTCTCCGAGGGACTTGATAATGAGGATTAATGCCTTACCAAAGGGCACTAGCACTTACTTGTTTTCAAATTGGGAACCTCCCAGTCATAAGACCACTGCTCTACCATTACTATTATCATTGATTTGAAGTATAATATTACATTCAAAGCTAGCAGTGTAGGAAAACCAGATACCCAGGTGATTAGAGGGTTCTGGTAATTCATTTTCGGAAACCATGATCATTAATTAAATTTTCTAATTCAAAACCCAAACATATTTATTTTACCAAATTTTTTCTCTTCCACCCAAAATATTAATGTTACAACTTGCCAATTATTGGGTCCACCAACTTGTCAAGGCTCAATAGGCTTTTAAATTAATGATGGTCCCTTTTTTATTATTCTTATTTTATATGAATTCATTTAATGTACGTTGCATTTTGCCTTGAAATGCCTTGCATATACTTAAATGTTTGCATCTTTTTTAAAACTGAAGAATGAATCAAGAATGAAATATAAACTTTAGTCACCTTTTTTCCCCGCTCCAACAGACTTTGGGAAAGATTGGTCGTGTTCAGCAGATTTACCATGACAACGATCTGAAGGTAGAGGTTTGCGGAACGTCATGGACCTACAATCCCACCGCCGTCACCAAAGTTGCCTCGGACTCTGCAGGATTAGGAAACTCCTCAGGTGAAAATTTACAAAAAATTGTAATATTATGTTAAAATTTATGTGCCGTTGTGATAGAAAAGATTTGCCTAGAATAAATGATGTGTTTGCATTCCATGATTTAATACTTGATGCAAATATAGGCCTGTATTCTGGAAAGCCACCTAAAATTTAGTCTGGTTTACACTCTCCTCGCCCACCTAAGTGCAGGCCTTAAATTTCAATATTTTTAGGGCAAGGCCACTTTTCTGTAGGGCACATTCCTATATTACAGCACAAATAGGAAGAATTGGAAAGGGCACAAAAAATCTCCAAGGCCAATGAGAGGGGCATTGAGGCCACTCAAAGGGGCATCCATGGCCATGGCCTTGGTGGCCTTGGATTAATTTAAGCCCTGTAAGTGTGTGGATTAAGTCCACTGATTTATGGGGTGCCACATATCAATTTCTACATCTTTATGTCACAAGCGCTATATACATTTTTCTTATTATTTTATTTTTATTATTTTTGATCAAAATACAAATTCAAACAAATGTTATTACATTCCACATACTAAGAATCTTGCTCTACGATTGGTCAAAAGTAAATCATGTGATGAAAGATAGTTCATCCATCATTGCTGGGAGAAGCAAAAAGTTCATTACACTGTGTAGATAGGCTCCTATCTACACAGTGCAACACACTTTCACTGAAGATAGAAGTCCTATCTACACAGGGCAACGCACTTTCACTGAAGATAGAGGTCCTACAGTGTATCTACACAGGGCAACGCACTTTAATTGTATACGCTGCATATTCCTCTCCTCTTTAAGCGCTTTTAGTGTTAGTACGCGAACTTTGGTCACACGCAAACTATTTGGTCACACCATGGCGCTGTACGTATCGTAAACCGTTTGCTAGCTGTCAATTGATGACTTGTTGCTCTAAAATGACGGAAGAAGTGAAATGTTTCCGATATGGAATATAAAGCAAATAATCACCTGTGATTAATAAACTTTAACATTATTTCTGTTGTGTTCCAGAGAGACTCTCTGCCCTGCTGAAGAAGCTGTTTGAGACCCACATCAGTGGTGATGTCAATGAGGAGCTGGTCAAGGCAGCGGCCAATGGCGACGCCCACAAGTGTGAGGAGATCATGCAGAGGCCTGAAGCAAACGTAAGTATCGTTCTTCTTCATTCATTCATCATTTTTTTCACTTTTCACAAAAGTGACATTAAATTATACAATCCCATCTTCCTGAACTTCACAACATAACATTAGGTACAGTATTAATACAAAGCAAAATAATAAACTACCTGTGACAAACACAGTTGTAGGTTTGAATCAATATCACACCTTCACATATCACATAATTAACATACATATCTACATGAATATGTATGAGGTTCGTTACAACATCATTGTTCGGCTGTCAGAAGGGCATCAGAGCATTGCACCACTCTGCTAAACACAGACATTCATGTATAAAGTTGCGTTATTAAAACACAAGGTCGTTAGCGTTAAAAATATCTGCAACTTCAACAATACGTAGAGGAAGAGGTGTTGAAGTCTAGTGGATAAGTCTCCGGACTGTGAACCACAAGGTACAGAGTTGAAATCACTGCCACAATACTTACACCAACACTATCATTGCTATTACCAAATCTTGATTACCTTTTCCCTCCCTCTCAGGTCAATGTCCAGTTTGCTGGTCACACAGCGCTCCAGGCAGCCAGTCAGAACGGCCATGGCGATGTATTGAAGGTTCTCATCCGACACAATGCTGATATGGAAGTAGAGGTAATATATAGGTTATAAAAGCACATACAGTTTCTGTAACTTGAACTCCACAAATAGTCATCAGGATTTCTCTGATTTTATTTGATGAATATGAAGATTCTCACAATTATGAGCTTTTGGAAATTCCTTTTCTTAAGGTTTAAGACCAGGGCCCCGTCTTACAAAGAGTTGCGATTGGTCCAAATCAATCGCAAGACCTCCAACCAATCGCAAGTTTGCAGTCTCCTATCTCTTATGTACATACTTGCTATTTGATATCAATCGCGAATAAGTTGCGATTGATATCAACTCTTTGCAAGACATGGCCCTGGTATGTGTAGATGAACTGGAAAATTTGTTTTTCCTACAAGAAACTCCCACAGAACAATTCATGAAATGTGTTTCTCTTTGTAACTACAGACAAGATTGCATTCAAATTGCAGTTGGTTACACAAACAAAGCACAATTTACACAAAACTTTCACGTTATACAAGAACTAATGTCACATATTTTGCCGTACCGAGTCTCTGAGAGCGTGAATGCAGTTGGAATATACAAGGGATTCTACACCCTAAAATTTGGTGTCCAGAAACTTCTTATTTATGACAATAACATGGATTTTGAACCTAGATTTAAAGGGTGTGGTTTGTTAAAATTGCAGATCTGCATAATGTCTTAACCATGCAAACACCATAGGTGGGTCCACTTGTGCAGTTTATATGGGAGATAGGAGACCTTAAAGGGACTTTGTAACATTGTTATGATGAGAGATAGTGGTGCTAAGGTAGTGACTTCAATGCTAGATGTACAATTAAAGATAATCAGACAATTTGAGTGAAAACGGACCATTATTCATGGTACAAATTGGGAAAAACTGATCTGATCGATTCCTTAATTCTCCCAACTATATTATTACAATTTAATTACATTTTAGGTGAATGGAAATCTCACAAAGCAATAAAATGGCTCTACATTCCATTCCAGACATTTAAGTGTTGACAGATGTTTTATAGCCTGTTTTATGTCTTTTTTTCATGGAAAAACGGTTGGGAAAATTCAAAAATGGTTGGGAGAATTTACTGTTAATCACTGTTAGATGGTGTCGTACATCGATGCCTTTAAAGAAAACCATAGATATCTTTGTGGTTTGAGAATTTTTTCAGGATTTTTTGCATGTCAAAGGGTTAGTATAGTAGAAGGAATATAGTAAGTAACATTTTACTGTATACAAAAATTAAGCAATTTTTTTCATCAATCTTCAATAATGTTATCAAGTCACTTTAATTGTGTACCAGAGATATGTACATTGCAACAAAACTTTTGAAGATTTTTTTAAATTTCCAAACTTAAAGCTTGGATAATTATGAACTTCTCGACCATTTGGAATCGTAATTAATTTACATAATGTATAATTTACTCCTATCTTGGTGATTGATTGTAGTTCATTGACAAATAAATGCCCGGTATTTAGAGCATGCTTTTTTGCTCATCATTACAAATTTGAATGGTTCCATTGTTTTGATAATCCTCGCTATATTCCGACGAATCACTGCTTCAAAATGAGTAGACTTCATTCATGGGTATTTTATTTGTATGTCACCAACTTTTCAAGACATTTCATTGAAAAGCTTTTCTGTAGAAAAAACAAATAGCAGAGCTGCCAAACATTACGTTTCCCGGAATTATTGTGTTTTATCCTCAAAATTACAGTAGTACATTATTTCTTCATAATATACATTTTATTTTGTGAACATACCACAAGTCAACCAAATGCCTTAAAATGTTGATCACTACTTCAATAGAAAAATAGTGAAAAATGTGGCAGACTGAAGTTTTAATTCATAGGAAATTAAGATGTAAGAGTTCATGATGTTTTTTCTTCTATTTTACAAAGATTGAACCAAAAATGTTATTTTCTATACCCACTACATAGGATAAAGATGGTGACCGTGCTATTCATCATGCCGCCTTCGGTGACGAGCCTCATGTCATCGAACTCCTCCACGAAGAGAGCGCTGACCTGAACGCTCGTAACAAACGCCGTCAGACGGCCCTCCACATAGGGGTCAACAAGGGTCACTATGGGGTCGTCAAGATACTGCTAGAGCTTGCCTGCCACCCAAGCCTCCAGGTCAGATTTTACTTTATTTTTATTGGGTTGTTGTCTGGTTTATCAATAGAAAACTTGTTTATTTAAATTCAATTTTTTCACTCATTATATGATGTGGGAGACGAATCCTACCTAATCTTAGTATATACTGTAAAGTAACGCTGTTGTTATTTTCACATGATTGAATTTTCGCACTGATCGACCCCAAAACATATTCACAGATTCTTAAATTCGCGTAGCAGGCAATGCAGCCCTTTCAAAACATGGGTACTAAAGAAGTCATGCTTATATTTTCGTGAGTTCTTAAATTCGCGCTTGCTGATCTTAGAGCGAAATCTGCGAAAAATTAATGAACATGTACCATGAATATTTCTGCGTTTACAGTAATTGAGTGAGAAGTTGATAAGTTTTTCATTGTGTGATCAGAATCAAATAATGAACTTTTGGAGTTTCTTTCAATGAACGATATTTTTATGACTGCTTTGAAATCGAGCATAAAAAACATCAAGATTTGACTAATGAAAGCCTGAGAGGGAGAGAGAGAGAGGGAAAGAGAGAGAGAGAGAGAGAGAGAGGGAGAGAGAGAGACAGAAAGAGATGGATGTGGGTAGTTTGGTATTTGTAATATAGAGAGACAACTTCCTCTAATAATATCCCTTTTTTTTTCAATGCTGTAATGAAACGGACATGTTCTTCATTTTCATAGAGGAAAAATCATGACCCATAGTACACTCCAAAACCCATAGTACACTCCAAAACCAGAGGCTTAGGGCATATGGATTTTTGCGTACTTGAACGAGTGGTCAAGATTCATGAACGATTTAATTACTGAATAGAAGTTTGCAGCTTGTGAGTTTCTTGCTGCAAAATGGCCCTTCGTGGACCCCCTTTCTTCTTCACAAGAGCTGGTAGACATGTCATGAGGGTCCATTGGTGCAATGATTTGGCACCTATCGACAGAAGTATTTCACATTGCAGAGTACAGTTGTACTTGTAGGGGAAAACCCTGGTGTAGTGGAACACCCCCAATCAGTTATACCGGGAGGAGAGACCCGAGGGTTACAGTGTTTCAGTTCGCTTTTCGCCTCCCTGGCACAGGTGACGCCAAATACTTGATAATAATAATAATAATTTCAAAAGCTTGAGCTTAGTAGCACATTCCACAATTTATTAGCCTGTTGTCATCTGAATGTAATACTTTTGATACTGGAATAATGAAACAACATTGGTCTACAGTCTGTGGTAGAACATTCTTCATTGCAATACAATGAGGCTTTAGACCTGCCTTCATCAGCTCAAGTTTGCCAAATAACCCGCTATTTTTAGCTATTTCATTTTAAGGCTACAAATGGCTCTCTGTAATTTTTATGTCCAACTTAGAGTTAAGTTCTACTTAGGATCTTTGTAATACATCCCCCTGGTGTTAAAATGTTTTAACACAGACATACACTGTAGGGGGATTAGTGCTCAGGACAAAAACATTAAATATCAAAGAATATCTGGTATGAAGTTAATATCAATATATCGTGTCCAATGTCATGCATAATAATATCTGCCAATGGGAGGTGAACCAATATCAAAGGTTAATTTAACTTTAAAGGTGGTTACAATGTTATTTGTTGGATTTATATTAATTTTTACCCTCTTAACAATAAACTCTTTTGTTTTCTTTTTCTATGGGTAGGAGATATCTGCTACAATTTTCTCAAGCCAACTTCCTTTTAAAGCTAATTTCCCATCAGTGTCCTCTATATGAACGTGTAGATAGAAACAATTTATGTTGGCAGTAGTGTACAGTATTTGTTTATAATCTCTTATTCAAAGATGCATATAAGGCCAAAGTTTAGTTTTACTCGAAAGGTTGTCAAAGGCCACTATAGGGCACTTGCAAAGAAATTAACAAATTAAGCATTTATTATCCAAATTCGATTTTCACTGGTAAAGGTTTACAGATCAGTTTACTAAAAGAAATAATCATAGACAATTACAGTAATGGTAAAATATGGTCATAACAGCTTTAGCTGGGTAAGTTACATGAAATCAGTTTTGTACGATGGGGATGCTGACAGAGTGAGAGGGTAGACGAGGACCAAAGTTAGGCAGAGGAATCGCGTAGAGGAGTGAAGAAAATATAGAAAGAGAAAGTGAGCGGAGAGTTACAGGAAGTATAAAATGTATTTTAGCTGCGTATACTGACAAAATGAGGACAAGGTAATCTTTCTAGTTGGTTGAACTTATAAATATGTGGAGTTAGATTTATAAATAGAATGAAGGGTGGTGTGTCCCTTTAAAGATGACTCAAACTAGAGATGCTAGCCTGGTAGTAGCAGCTAAGAATACCAGGAATAATTTGGATATGGGAATGACGTTACCTTTTCAGTCCATGACTGGAGCTCTCTCTGTGGCATCCTTCTCCCAGGGTAGCCCAACGCTGATAAGATTAGATTCTGACACGTGTCCGTGCAATTTTCATTGCACTATTAAACCATTAGCCAGTCAAGCCTCATTTCGGTTACAGCAATTTATCGGCCATGAATTGAAATGAAATATGGTAGGAGAAGAGGGGAATGAGCAGGAAGGGAATCCGACACGGAAGGTGATACTTCTCAGTGGGGTATAGAATGATGAGGGTTATGAGAAAGAGGGGGGGGGGGGTGATGGAGAGTTGGAGGGGGGGTGCAGGGTTGAGAAGAGCTTGAGTCACGCATACTCCGGACGGTGGCATGAGTGCTAATGTCATTAGTAGCATTTACTGTATGCAACAGGGGCAGAAAGAAGATGGACGATAGATGATTAGCCGTGTCACTACCGTCGACTACGCACGACGGAGCTCCTGCGCATTCTCGGAGCTGTCGCATTCCGATGAGGGCGGCAGTCACGATGGATGGCGTCAGGTGATGGCGCTGGATGCTCAGCCGCGGACTCTGCGGCAGCTCCCCCGATCACAAGCCAGCCGGGGAGAACGACGGCAAAAGCAAATCAGCATGACGCCCCAAATTAGCCAGGCAATCATTCTCTTCTTGCAGCCTCTCCCTCCGTTGTAATTAAACAGATATTTTTGTGGTCCTGCGCTTCGGAAGCAAGAATGCGATATGTGCTACCAGCCCTCATCTGCCGATGCCTTAATACAGCGTTGTGCTTTGATTGGACTCCATGTCACACTCATGTTTTGTTGCTAATGAACGTAGCCTCACCCTGGAATGAATTGCTAGGAAGGGGGCTCTAAATTGGTCTCAAGTAGCCCTGCAGGGGAGGTGACACCCATGTCTTCTGTGGAATGTTCCTTAGCCACTTTGTCCAAGTCCTCCACACCTGTCCTTTCATCTCAAACCCTGACATAAATGTTCTCTAGAATGTACGCAAAGCAAGACGCTCTGCACATTTCCCTCGGATAGGGCCCCTTCCTGTCATGTTTCATATGAATATGATCCCTTATTTGACCTTCCAAACCCAAGACTAGGATCCCGTCTTACAAAGAGCTATGATTGATCCAAATCAATCTCAAGTCCTCTAATCAATCTCAAGTTTGCAGTCTCCTATCTCTTATGTACATAGTTGCGATTGATATCAATCACAAATAAGTTGCGATTGATATCAACTCTTTGTAAGACTGGGCCCAGGTCTCATGAATTCCATTCTTATGTTGTGAAACATTGCTAGCCATAGAGAAACTTGTAAGGGGATAATATAATGCCTCATGCATACATGTACATGTACATGAACTCTGGGGGGCGTTTCACAAAACTTGTCATCAGTGACAAATGACAGTCCTTGATATAAGCTACTGAAATCCTTGCTTCTGATTGGTTATCAGCAGATTTTTGTCATTTGTCACAGATGACAAGTTTTGTGAAACGGGGCCCAGATGTATACATGCATATCTCTTTATTCTCTCTTATATGACCTTTATTTCATGCAAAGCTTCAAGAACCAATGAAAAGCGCAACCTCTATTATATTATTGACCGATTCAGTTTCCATGTTTCATGTAGGTAAGGGCCATCCAAGACTAGAGCAAGGCAAGAGATAATTCAATGTCGTATGTAATCAGACAGACGCAAGGCCATCCCTGAATTAAAGCGAGAATATTTTACCTATTATGCACCTATTATTTAGCATTCTCGATCATAATAATAATCTGGATTTATAGAGTGCTTAGTCCGAAGTACTCTCTCTAAGCGCTTTACAGATATTATTACCCCAGTCATCAGATTCTTTCATGTACAATGTGCACCATCTCCACTCCCTGGGGGTATTCCTACCATATGGTCACAGTGGGGGCATAGCCAATAATACTTAAAAAAGGCTTTCGTCATCCTACCAGGTCCCCATTTCTCTCTTGGGTATGAAGTGGCAAATAGATTGATAGATTGAAGCCTTGCCAAAGGACATAAGTGCTGTGTCAGGGATCAAACCTACAACCTTTGCATTTCAAGTCCAGTGCCACTCTACTACAATACATCTCCCCCCTAAGTAATCGGTGTATCCTGTATATCAACATTTTTTGCGGGTGTGTCGTATTAAGTACAGGTATGTGACCTTCACAAATGAGAAGAAGTGATCATTCAATCATACACCCTGCACATGAACATATCATCCTCTCCATCTCCTACTAAAACGAGAGAAAAAAAGGGGAGGAGATGTAATCAGTTTATTTCAACACTACTAAAGCAATACTTCAAGTTTGGGAAATGTTCATATGTGAAGTGATCCTGTATGGTGAAGCCAGTGGCATGGATGTTCAGTGTCCAGGGGGATGTTTCACAAAGATCCTAAGTTGAACTAATCTCTAAGTTGGACTCAACAATTATGGAAAGCCGCTAGCATCTTTGAAAATATTTTGTAAAAGTTATTTTAAAAGGAATGAAAAGTTGATTAAAATCATTCATATTTTCTATTATTAAGGAGATTTCATGTTCTTGATATGGAATTGATGAAAAGTCTAAAATTCTTGAGTTTTTGCTTTTGAATATATTTTATTTCAGGGCTACAAATGGCTCTCCATAATGTTTAAGTCCATCTTAGAGTTAAGTTCGACTTAGGATCTTTGTGAAACACCCCCCATGTCATCAGTGTGTCTATCACCAGCCTTGTTTCAAACAGTAATCATATTACTCATCAACCGGATACATGTATATGTTGTCTCTCTTTCAGTGCCGAGATCGGGTTCAGACCGCGTGGTTTGAGTCGGATCATGTTCTCTGGGTCGATCTAGGGTTTGAATATGGAGCGGGCAAATATGGGGCCCTTCTGTGTATGTATGGTATGAAACAGAAAGTTGTTCATATCTGAACAGGGCATGATAATAATAATCACATCCGTAAAGTTCTTAATATTATGTTTCTAAGTGCTTTACATTGTAAATATCATTATTCAATACATGATAGTGCACACACACACTGCGCTCCCTGAGGAGTATTCCCGCCATTTTACAAGTGCACACATACCAATCCAACCCCATTAACGTTCGCATCGTACCAAGCACCCATCTAACACCTGGGTGGAGAGTGGCAAATATAGATTAATGTCTTGCCAATGAACATTATTGCCCTGTCGGGACTTGAACCTTGAATCATGTGATCCAAGGTCCGGTAACGTATCCACTAGACCATGACACCTCCACATTGACGATTGACTTCTTAGAGCCCTGCATGAGCTTTGGCTATCCTGACAGGTATTTCACCTGATTAGGAGTAATGTGTTATGAAAGCCATTATGATTGTTCAGTAGACCCACGTCAATCCAATACTAGTGTGTGGGTTTGGTAACTGGTCAACTATCTTGACATGTCAGCAATCTGAGTGAGTCAGAGCAGAGAGAGAGAGAGAGAGAAGGTGAGAGATAGAGAGAAAAGGGAGAGAAGGGAGAAAGGAGAGAGGTAAAAAGAGAAAGAAAGAATAGGGAAGTAGAATGATTGAGAGAGAGAGAGAGAGAGAGAGAGAGAGAGAGAGAGATGGAAAGAAGGAGATAGAGATATGGAAATATAGAGAGAATCAAAGAAAGAAGAATTTTGTCTCATTACACACCATCATCTGAAAGAGTGAGAGTGGAGAGAGAAGGAAAAAAGGAAAGAGAGCAAAGTAGTGGGGATATATATAGCAAAAGAAAGTAACAGAGCAGAGAGAGAGAAAGAAAGAAAGAAAGAAAGAAAGAAAGAAAGAAAGAAAGAAAGAAAGAAAGAAAGAAAAATAAATAAAGCGAGCCAGAGGGAGTAGAGAAAGAAAGGGAGAGAGAGAGAGAGAGTGAGAGGGAGAGAGAGAGAGAGAGAAAAAAAAAGGGGGGGGGGGTAGAGGGGGAGAGGAAAATGTATGAAAAGAATGACATATATTGTATTGATATTAGTTGTACTAGCTCAAGTTCAGGGGGATGTTAAATTCCTTTCACTTGTATATGGTGGATTCAATTCCATACTTGTGCCTGGAAATCCAATAGAATACAAGTACATGTACAGTATGTATACTCATTTTCCTTTTTTTATTCCAAGGCAAAGGAAACGAATTTCTTCTTGAGTGTATCAGCTAAGATTACCATATTAGTTAAACTCAAGATAAACCATACAACATTGTGTACATCTGTAATTAACATTCATGTACAATATGTTTTGTACAATACCAACCCAGTTTTCCCTTGGAACATACCCTCATTAGCAATGCAATTTTTATTTGTTCAGATGGTGGAGCACACAGATTCTCTGAATACTGATGCAGCCAATTAATTTGATTTTCTCAATTAAAAGATACTAATACACATGATGTCAGTATGGATGAGACAGTTAAAGTACATCGTTTCTTGCAAATGATCGGTTCTTCTGGCCCCCTCCTGGGTATAAGGGTCCCACTCATCTATTTCCATGTCAGTCATTTTTCTTTGTATTGTTAATGGCACTCATTATTTGTCTTTCTCATTTATAATTGGGATTTGTTTAATTGGTAGTGTATGAAGTTGAAAGACCGGGTCTGTTTTAGATCCCCTGTTGCGTTTGTAATGAACATTGACTAGTTTGATGGAATGTTTTGAATAGTGATATATTTCTTTCCCCTAATGTTGTATTCATTTTTGTTGTTCTGTTTCCTTTGATTCTATTTCATTTGCACTCATCCTTTGTCATTTATTATATTCATCAAAATCATCATCATTATCACTGCCACCACCACCACCACCACTACCACCAACTTCATCATTATCATCATCGTCATTGTCATCATCATGATCATCATCATGATCATCATCATCATCACTCCCACCACCACTACCATCTTCATCATTATTATCATCATCATCATCATCATCACCACCACTATTTTCATCATTATTATCATCACCACCAACACCACCATCACTGCCACCACTACCACTACCATCATCATCATTATCATTATCATCACCATCCTAACCACCACTACTATCGTCTTCATTCATCAGCAACAGTATCATTATCATCATCATCATTGTTATCACTAACACCACCACCAACACCACCACCACCACTATCATCATCATCATCATCAACAATTATTATCATTGTCATTGTCTTCACCATGATCATCAACAGTGCAGTAGCATCATACTCCATCTCTTTACAAGAAAATATTTTTAAAGTACTTATGGAAGTGAGAGATTTGTAGGGACAAGGTTTTTATTTTGATAGTGTAGAATTTGCAAATAAATAGGGTGGTTGCAGCTGCTATTTTTTTTAATAGTTATTTACAATGCTCCTTCCACGAATGCTTGTGTTTTTAATGGGAATGTTAATTTCCTGAAAGCTATACCGGTATGTGTCATGTACATGAATGGACAGACATACATGGACTGTATTTGGACACTGAGAATGGCAAACAAGTCTAGACTTGTTGAAAGGGGTGCTGTTTTTTCCTTTTTCACGTATTGCTTACACCATAGATTTTAGCCTTGTGGTAGACCCTTTTTGTTTTGTTTTTTGTAATGAATATTCTTCAAAGCTCATAAAAAAGAAAGAATCTATGATAATTATTAGACTGTTTTCCACTTTTTGTTATTGTTAAATGTTTTTCTTTGCCTTCTTTTATAAGGTATACAGTATGTACATGTAGGCACTCACAAAATGTTGTGCTTGATGTAGACTTGTTACGTGGAAGTATAAAAACAAAGTGCCTTCAAGGGCTATTTATTGGGGAAAAAAGGTGAAATCCATGGCTATCATGATTTTTCATGATTATCAAACTAGCTTACATTAAGATTGATAATTAAAGAGAGGAAAAGGAATAATCCATAGGTAATATTGATTTAATTCTAATAGAAATTACTCTGTAGGAATGTAATTTGTCATTGAACTGCAGGAAATGTAGAAGTAATATGCTATGTTTTTGTGCATCGATATGTTTCACTTCAAAAAGTAAAGTGTGATGCTGATATAATTTTCATTTTATTCTGAGTGCTTCTAACAAGACAGTTCATCTTAGTATTTTACAAGGAGTACATGTATGCGTTTGTTTTTTTGTCCAGTGAGAGATTGAGAATAACTTGTAAATAGGCCCATTTACACAGTCCAAACTGTATAACACCATTTAGAAAAATTATTGACTCTAGGGACTACCATTGACACTACTCGTTAATACATTACTCTCATCATTCTAATTTTTTAGAGAATATTGCGCATGCTGGACTTGTCGCTTCTCTGAATGTGATCGCAAGAGTAGGCATGTACACTGTGAAAATCAGTGAAATTTCTACCAGCGTTTTTTTAAAACGTCGGAATGTGAGAAAAAGATGATTTTTACATACAGCGTGAATAGAGCTAGTGTCCAACACTACATGTAAAGGAAACAGGAGTACAGGACAATATCTGTTGGCAGTGCAGTGTTGAGAGGGGGTCTGCTCGCTATTCATAAGGACCTCTATTCATTTAGTCACGCGTTATGGATAGCCGTCCTTATGAATAGTGGTCCTTATGAATAGCAGGCCTCATGAATAGCGAGGTAAATTGTCTAAGGTTTGCTTGCCATTTATAAGGGCCGCTACTCATAAAGGATCGCTATTCATTTTGTCACACGTTATGGATAGCGGTCCTTATGAATAATGGTCCCTGTGAATAGAAGTCCTGATGGATAGCGAGCTTGACCCAAAGGAAACAAAATGACAATTCCAGTTGGCAGTGCAGTGTTGAGAGATAGCAATCTTTCATCATCCCAGGTGTGGGACCCCCCTATCCTCTTGTTGACAAAACACTACCTATTGAGGAAAACACATTTCCATCAATTGTTGTTGTTTTGATTCTATTAGATTTTTTGTCGGATGTTAATTGAGTTGGTGTATATTTTCCTCCCCTGGACCTCTGCAATAGTTCCAGTCATGCACTATGCTTGACCAATACCTGTTTTGGGTATTGGTTCCAAAGAATATGAAGTAGAGATGCAATATTTTATTTTGTTTTCATTTATTTATTAAGCATCATCTGTCACTTTGTTGTTGTTGTTGTTGAGTAATTAGGCTGTCCAATCTGAAAATATTAATCTGCATCGTCTGTCACCATACACCCTCCTACATTTATAGGGGTTCCATTTTGCCCCTTCCTGCATTCTGCACCCTAATGGGGAATATGGTGCTCTACCTTTAGCGCCCCAAACTGGAATATTTTGGTACCCCTCCAGTGCCCCAAGGGATGACATGGTACCCCCTTTTTGCATCACAGGGGTTGACCTGGTACTCCTCCTGCACCCTACCAGGGGGAAAAAAGTACATGTCTCCTGCCTTTGGCCCCAATCAGGATTTTTTTGAAACCCCTTAAATGTCCTTCTCAATTTCTCCCCCTTTTAAAGGGCTATTTGATAAGGAGGAGGAGGAGGGGGGGGGGGGGGGGGTGGGGGGAGGGAGCACATGCCCCCTGGTGCTTTCCCACTTGCTTCAAATAAGCAGTGTCAACATTGGATATATCTCCAGATAATGTGGTTGAAGAGATAATTTACTAGAAGTTTGGATAAATGCGAATGCCTGTGAAGTCAATCTTCATGTCTGGGGTGATACAGCCCCGGCCTGGTCCCCCATTCTCACCAGCAAAATATAGCGCATAGCTACACAAAAACCCTAGTTATGCAATAATTAATTAATATTTTCTAGTCTGAACGTGTAAAAGAGTATGAGCATTTGTATTCACAAGGAAATCCAAAAAGAGCTTTCACAAACAAATAGATAAACATTATTTTATTCACTGGTTTACTTTTCAAGACAGTCATCCACATTTTCTTGTTTAGTCTATAGCTTTTGATGTAGAGCCTTAAAAATAAACCAGATTCATGAGTTCTATTTCTGCACACACTGTTTCTGTTGTTGCCGCACGACTAATTGTGTTTTATGTGAGGAATTTTAAAAAGGGAAGTAAGCTTCAAAACCCCTAAATTGGCAAAACATTGAGAGTTTCAAAATCATTGATTTTGTAATCCCCCTTCTCATTTCTCTATGTATCTCATTCTAATTCTATCCCTCTGCGCCTCAGAATAGTTTACTAGATCGATGGCGCATAATAAATGCTGTATTATTATTATTATTAATCAAAATGAGTAATTTTTCAACTTTTTGACCAAATATTTAGTAATTACCCATGAATATTGTTTTCAGAGACATTTGCATTTTATTGGAACAGTGAAGCATAAAAAGTAAAAATACTATTTCCAATTGGAAGAACAAATTGTGATCAAATTAGCCCTAAAAAAAAATCCATGTCCTGAAAAAAAGTACAGGGGGGTGTGCCGCTCTCACTTTTCATAAAAAATCTCTAAACATGGGTCCCATTAAAAAAAAAAAATATATCATGGAAGTCTTTTGTCTTCTTTGTTGTTAGGGCAGGCAGCCAGTGGAACGGATTTGTTTAATAAAATTATAGAAATGCAAGCATTACTTTTAAACAAACAGAACTTTGTTACTTCTGGCTCATTTTCCTGATTGAGGAATCATATGAAAGGGCAGAAAATTAACTTTCTAGAAATGTGATTTTCTCTTTGAAATTCAGATACCATTTGCCAAATTATGAATTTTTGTTACCCTTTCTTCAAATTGTTTTTAATCACTCATGCGTGAAATATGCATCATATGAGTTGCATCAAATGAAAGCGGAGGATCTAAGCTTTACAAATATTTCTCATTTATTAATTGTAATTGTGATTAAGTTATGATAAAACAGATGATTCTCGGTTACGTTTTTTGGGGGATGCACTGTATAGTGATACAAGTTTGGTATGAATTTTCTCTTGTGTGAATGGTACAGGTGATGGCATCTCCTTCTCCTCCATTCATTCTGTGGTTTAGCAATATACCCGTCCATGATTCAACCACAAAATTATTAGATTTATTCGTACGGGGGTCACACAGCCTTTAAATAGCTTTAATGGACTTTGAGGGGGTGATGTTCAAGACAGCAAGATCCTGTGTAAACTATAAACCAATCACATTCACAGTTCAGAACTCATCTCTCAGATGAAAAGCTGACTATATTTCATTTTTCTACACATAGCCACGCTGTATTTCAGTTGTATTGCTGGTCATTATTTGACCTTATCCCGCCCCCTGTACCATGCCATCTCTCTCTCTTGAAATCTTTGCAGACTGAATTTCACATTTCTCTATTTAGTCATGTATTTCTGTATATACATGTATATGCAGCTGTGTATACTTTCTGGTCAGTATTTGACTTATACTGCCCCATTGCCGAAAAAGCTCCATGCAGGTTGCAGATAAATGACGAAGCAAAGAACGTTCCCCAAAACAAATGAAACTATATTTAAGAGCACTTTTTAACATTTGATAAACGTGAACGTGTTCTCACAACCAAAGAACATTTCCAACAACAATGAAAATACATTTAAAGGCACTTTTATAATATATTTTATGGGCTATAATAGAACACTTGATGTGTGAATTTTTTTCATAACTTAAGATTGTATTGCTACTAAATCTGTTTCAAACTGATGTGTGTCACATAATAATAATAATAATAATAATAATAAATACTTATGAAGCCCACTTTATTTCTAATAACCTACCCAAGGCTCTACACAAAACAAAATACACAAATCTCTCTCCAGAATTTTAACAACACCTGATATGTAAAATTTCATTCAGAACTTAAGATTGTATCGCTACTAAAGCATTTTCAAACTGATGTCTGTCATATAATAATGATAATAATAATAATAATAAATACTTATGAAGCGCACTTTATATCTAATAACTTACTCAAGGCGCTATACTAAACAAATTACACAAATCTCTCTCCATAATTTTAACAACATAATATCATTAGTATATTGACTTTAAAGGGATTGGGTAACTTTGTCTCAGATTCTGAAACAAAATCCTGGATTTACCTCATGCTGCAATGATAATTATAAACCTTTAGGTAAGTCAGGAACCCCATGACTTTTACAAGCCTGTCTGATTATCAAGATATTTATGATTGGAAATCGAAATCAAATGTTGCGTTTCCCAAACGATTTTCATAACACTACAGTCTATTGGGGAAAAAGAGTATGGTAAAACCGGCCCCTCAAAGATTTTTACTTTTTGGAGGCACTTCTTGATCATTTTGAAACACTATTTTTTTCTTCAATATTACACCATATCACAGACACTGATATCACGTAGGGCCGTGCATCTCATATTTAACATTGTCTTTAATGTCGTATAGTACAAAGAACACTTTCCTCTTCTAGCCCCCCTCCCCCTGCTCTTGGCTACCCTTTTTAGTGATTGTCATCTCTAACCAATGTTTTGGTCCATCATAGTCTTGTCAGCTTGCCAGTTAGCTTGTCAATAGGATCTAGGTAGTCTAATGACTCCCTTTGTCGTTACCTTTCTCTTTTAATTACAATACCAGCGATACGTCTGTACCGTCACCGTGCCAAGCCCCCAGTGTTCCCCCATCGCAGACACGTGCCCAAACCACAGCTACGTCATTTCCACCCGGGTTCTCCCCTCAGGGGGTCAGCTCTGTACCCCTTCTCCAGATTACTTGCCTCCTAGCTGCCCTCTCTGGGTCTATTTTGGTATCATCTTCTATCATCCCCCGCTGCTCCGCCGGGGCTGAGTGAGAGTTCATTTTGGGACTCAGAGGCAACATTTGTATGTTTCTGCAGTTGCTCATGCTTACAGTAGAGAATGTCGTCAGACCGATTGATATGTTTCCTCCCCCCTCCCCCATCATCCCTTTGACCATTTAGAATCTTGCCCCTTCTCTTGCTCTGGTCTTTGATGTTATTAGAATGGTCAAAGGGGCTTTGAGTTCATCTCGGACTCAGAGGCAACATTTGTATGTTTCTGCAGTTGCTCATGCCTACAGTAGAGAATGTCATTAGACCGACTGAAGTTAATAATACATAATGATAATAAATAACATTTGATGCACACTTAGTTATGGGAGAATAATCAAGGATTTATATGAAGGGATGGGACGATACCTGCAACCATCTTTAACAGCATTTACCACCAACACCACCAACACTACTATTACCAAAAACCATCATAACAACCCAGCAATAACATATTCCACCACCACCATCACCATTACCATCACCACCCAAAAACACCATCCACCACCACCACCACCACAACTGCCCACCCTATAACACCATCTACCACCACCCACAACCATCCAACATTATGCACTATCACTACCACCACAGCAATCTACCACAACCAGTACCACCACTATCACTACCTTTACCCCACCACTATCACTACCATCTTCAACGCCCTCAATACCTCCACCACCCTCACCACCTCCACCACCACCACCTATTACATGGGTAGTTAATTTGTCTTGTTTTAAATAACTGAAATAAGTTTTAATCATAACTTGATGTGTAGAATAATAATCAATACTATTTTGTGTGGAGGATTTGGGACAGAATGCATACTGTACTCAGAAAGTGCCCACCTTTTCAGCTATATAGTAATAAGCAACAATGGTTTGGAAACTTGTACAAGTGATTGAATATAGTTTCAAGTAGCACACATCATTTAAAAATTGCACAAGAGATTTACAGTAGGTCCTATATTACATTTTAAAAATTATGAATCAATCTATGTATGCCGATAAAGAACAAATTATTTAAATATCTCTCCCTGAATTGTTCTTATCCACAGTAATGTCTAGTGTCACTTGAGTGCCTGAGGCATAGAATAACTCATTTTGACTATATTTGGGGGTTACTACATCGTTCATAGGATTTGTCTACTCACTGGGACACTATTTCGTCAGATTTCAGAGCTTCTTATTGCCACGGATATGAGGCAAAACATGAAAAGGTGATTTTAACCTACAATGTATTTTTGTTTATTTCAGAGTTTATATTGTCAGGTTACTTACTTGACAGTCAGTACTAAACAGTCAGTTCTTTTATTGAGGTAATAAATGGAAGGGTTACCGTAGTCGTCAGATAAATGGTATTGATTTCTTCTCAGTTCACTGATCAAAAGGAGGTTTTGATCTCAGCAGTATAATATGGTAGATAAATTGATCTAAGGAACTTTTGTTTTTATAAGATTATGTACATGTATATACATATATATATATTACAGCGTCATTAGACAGACATGTAGTGAAAAAATGAGTCATCAAGTAGACATGGTAATTTGCAGGACATTTTCATATCCTGTTAACGATTGAACAATATAATTACTGCCCTCTACGTACATTTGCAGGCAGAGGAAAAATTAAAGGCCTCCCAAGAAACAATATGTTTATTCATTAGTCATAAGTTCAATTAGTTATATTGTTTTGAATTTAGGGTTAGGGTAATATACCATTTTTCATGACGTCCTGTTAATGACATTTAGGGTCATATATAGATGTCCTGTTAATACAACATGTAAGGTTATACCGGTATATATATATTTATATCTACATGTACATGTATATCATTAAAGATAAACTCCAGTACTGGTAAAAAAATAATAATAATTCTCACAGAATCAAACGAAACTTACACTGAATGTTTAAGATTACAAATAAATGACATGTGCCAAACAATTTTGGAAGAAAATGTATACTGGCTGAGTAATGAGCATAGAAAGACAGGGAAATCAAGGTAGTACTAGCCCCGACACCATGTGTGTTGTCCCATATATAGCTTTCTATGTGAGTGTTTGTTACTTTACCAAGACTCGGTCAAATTTATTATGATTTTGATGACTCCAGAACCTTGCAGTGCCCACCAATACTTACATGCTACATGATCAACTGTTTCTGATCCTTTCCACACCTTTTCTTTCACAATGCAATCACATTACCAGTACTAAAGTTTATCTTTAAGATTGTCTAAGCAGAGTGTTGTTTTACAGTAATTTTGTAGTGTTGTTTAGTTTGTTCAAAGTTTGTGACATACTGTAAGGATCCCTTTTGACCCATCAGTAGAGAGATCTGAGTTCTTCATTTCCCCCTCCAGGACTCTAGCAGCCCCTAGGTTTAGTAGCCGCTGCCCACATGGTGGTATAAGATTGCTACCATGCGGATCCAATGCAGGCCTGATGATTATTTTGAGATCAATTCTACTACGTCAACTGTTTATTCTATTCTTGTAGCCTGGTTATAGGGAGGTCATGTTAATACAGTGTAAAAGGATCCCTCTCGAAGCACTTCTCCATTTGCCCAAGCAAGCTCAAGCTTGAGATATTAGACAAGAAAATAGTAAAAGTTAGAGGGTCCCTATATCCATAAGCCCAAGTCAATTAGCAATGCTCTCTCGCTCTAGGAATAATACCATGTAATAACTCTATTATCAACTAATTATTTACTTTACTTGTATTAAAGAGAACTGTTGCTGGGCTAGCACCATGAGCGTCTCTGGACAGTGTGTGTTCTGTATTAGTTTACACTACTTTATTAATGGTGATAATGATATTGGTTATTTTTTTGTACCAGTCAAATCCACCACACACGATGCTCAAGGTGCTCAAATTGTTCCAGAACTTCCTTTTCAACGGTACCCATTAACAGTTGGGTGGATATTGGCAAATGTAGCTTAAAGTCGTGCCAAAGGGCAGTAGTGCTGAATGAAGGCTTGAGCCCACAGCCTTCACATCTACAGTCAAGTTTTTCAACCACATTCCTATAGACCTGTCCTCATCAGCCCGAGTTTGCCAAATAACCCGCTTTTTTTCAGACTCTAAATATTATCCCGAAGCTCAAAATTGCGTCATCACCAGACCGAAACGCTCATCACAAATTAGCTTGCTTTTTCTCAACATAGCAGGATATTTTGGAAACAAAACCAAGATTTCTTAGGATATTTTCTTGACCCAAAATCCTGCTAATTGCAACTGCGGATGTAGGCGCAAATTAACTGGTTAATTTGCGATCAGGATAGTTAAAATAGCGAGTTATTTGGCATACTCGAGCTGATGAAAACAGGCCTTTTGTGTCCACTGAGAATCAACTCAAGGTAGTTGTTATTTGGCTAATTTCCTTGGATCATCATTAGCAGGCTGTTTGAAACTTAAAAGCTAATGATGACAGGACCTCTGTATATTGATGTTGGATGATCTACCACTCAGTTTAAAGTCATACACTTTATCCCTGTCTTGCCCTCATCTTGAACTCCTAAGGACCTAGCCCCCATGTCAAAATATTTGTTTTCCAAAGGAACCAGTGCATGATATCTCACTTTTTCGTCTGCAGGAGGATCAGAAAAGAAAGATAGTTTTAGATTAGTATACCTTTTATATGGCCCACTCAGATGAAGCATTGAAATGATTGTTGAAAATTCAGTAGTAAAATTGTATTTTTATTAAATTTTCATTGATTTTATTAACTCCTAAGGACCTATCCCCCATGTCAAAATATTTCTTTTCCAAAGGAACTACTGCACTAGTAAAATTTTATTAGCTTTTAAGCAAATTTTGCACTTCACTTTTATGTATTTCATGGACCATCATTCCCTTCAGCATTGATTTTGTCTGACCCCACCCCCTTTAAAAAAAATATTGCCTCTTGATTAAGTCTTGCTGGGGGGTGTCTCACAAACATTCTAAGTTGGACTTAACAGTTACGGAAAGCCCTTAGCATCTTTGTAAATATTTTGTAAAAGTTATTTTAAAAGCCATAAAATGTTGATTCAAATCATTCATATTTTCTATTATCAAGGAGATTTCAATTTTGAATATATTTTATTTTAAGGCTACAAATGGCTCTCCATAATTTATAAGTCCAACTTAGAGTCAAGTTAGACTTAAGATTGTTGTGAAACACCCCCCTGATGTGATATATATATATATATATATATATATATATATATATATTTTTTTTTTTGGGGGGGGGGGGGCAGTACTCTGGATCTAAATATGAATGAATTGAATGACTTCAATTTTCCTGTTCATGTTTTAGAGCACTTTACTGATTCTCTTTATTTAAACTTGAATCACAGAATGTCCAAAACTGCAAATTAATCTGCCAAACAATTTTTCTAGATATGTACATTAATAAACATTTCATGTAATTTAATTTAGTCTGGGAATTACTTTGATAGGCAAGTTGGCCTCTGTTATTCCCACCACATTATGAGAAGTACATGTACATGTTTCTTTTGAATCTTTGTTACAGATATATATATACATATATACACACATTGATTGTCTTTCTTTGTTTTTCAATCAAATGTGGAAATAAGCTTGAACTTAAATAAAGCAAAGTGATTGGCAACAAAAGGATAGTTCTTTACAGTGTAAGTGATATCCTGTAAGTATTCATTTGTTTGTTTTGCAGTTTTGCTGGTCTAAATCAGCCACTGCAACATGAACAATTATGAAATATAAAGCAAGTGCCAGTTTCTCACAAATTTCCATTACTGGAACGAACTCAAGATTAGCTTTACAAAGAAGGTCACCAGGGAGGTGTTTCATAAAGCTGTGCGTAAAGTTACTGATGACTTTACAAATGATTTGAATATGAAGAGCCAAATGGGATGTCAAAAGTTTATCCTGACATTTTAACAAAGTGTGACCGTTTTTCCCATAATCTCAATTAAAATGTAGCCAAAAATACAATTTGCATTAAACCGTTACATAATAATGATAATGTTAATCTACATCTGCATATTTCAACTTTAGCTTTAATATGCAATTAATAGAATTTGAGAATCCCATTTTAATTGCTCTTCATATTCAAGCCATTCGTAAATTCATGCGTAACTTTACGCACATCTTTATGAAACACCCCCCCCCCCCCACCCCGAAGGTCTACAGACTAACATGGACGAGGTGTACTGTATCTGTAACCTTTCGGAGTGACCATACTGTGGCCCAATCAGAGATGTAACTCTGGTGAGTGCATCTCGTTCTCTTATGACATCTGAGTCTGCTACCAGAAGGGCGTTAACTCTGCGGTAACGTATACCAGTTAACTCCCTTCTGGCTCCGACCAGAGGACTCCTCGGCTGGGTGTCAAGCATGGGCCAAGAACATTGCTCACATGCCAGCCGAGTAATAAACACATTAACAGACAGAAAATAGATAAAAGCCCTGGCTTGTGAGTCTATTTGGTGATGAAAAGTAGAGGGAAGGTGGTGGGGGGAAGGATCTCAGGATCCCATCGAAGGTTGGCTGGCACGTTCATGAACTCGTTACTGGACAATGCCTTGTCGCATTGCGTAATTGGCGGGAAAAGACCCTCTTCGGGGCGGGAAGGCTTCTTTTGATGCAGATGGTATAAATTGGATGATAAATTTTGTGATAGGCAAGGAGAGTTGGTGATGATGGTGTTGATGATATTTGGATATTCCTCAGATCATCACCAACAGAAGAAGTGAGAAGAAATAGAAGAAACATTAAAAATGAAATTACGAATTTGAGACTATTGAAATAAAACTACAGTTGAGAGAAATGATTATTGCAAATTTCTATGAAACATCATTAAAAAGAATCCTTGTTTAGCGAAAGGGGTATACAGGCTAGATAACAACCCTTATAAAGAAATGTTTTATAAAGAAGGTATATGTTGAATAGTTCAATTGACGCAATCACTGGCCAATCATCAATGCACGCTCAGGAGAAGCCCCGCCTAGGATAAGCCCCGCCCAGTTATACGATTTTCATACAATATAATGTTCAGGCTAGAGTGGGATCCTGATTCTTATCAAGTTTTCATTAGAAACGATGCTCAAACAAGCGTTTCGCTATACAACATTTCATTGTGACATTGCTTTATATGACTTTCAGACCAGAAAAAATACAATCACTTATCAAATAGCTATACAATTAATTTTGGTTGTTTAAATGCAGGGCTAATTCCCCCAAATTAAGAGCATTTTTTGTGGGTGCTGAATGGAAATCATAGCTTTGATGGAAAGCATAAAAGTCATGCATTTTTTCTCCCAACTTATGGACATATTCTAATCTAATTTGGTGCCCTTTAAGTGCATCTTGCACAGACATGTCCATGCTTGTTGTCATCCTTGAGGAGGAAAAAAGAGAGAGTTAAATATATAAAGTGAGAGAGAGAAAGAGAGATAGAGAGAGAGAGAGAGAGAGAGAGAGGGGGAGGGAGAGATAGAGAGAGAAAGAGAGGGAGAGAGAGAAAAAGAGGGAGAGAGAGAGAGGGAGTATTTGTGTGTGTGAGAGAGATAGAGAGAGGGAGAAGGAACAGATGAAAAGAAAAGAGAATTTCGGAGTAGTTCATACATATTTATGATGCAATTTTATACTGCTATCTCGATTAAAAAAAAAAATGCAATTAATTTGTGTATCCCTTATTCTAATGTCTAATTTTTTACTGATGCGCACATCATAACCATGGACTGGGTCTTAAACCTACCCGTGACCACAGGCATTGTTAACATTATATATCATAACTCTATGACAGGACTAAGGACTTAATAATAGGCCCTCTCTTGTAAATAGAAAAATGATTCATGCATCACTTTGATGGCTGGCCATAAGTCTAGCTGCTCATGAATACATCGTAAAGTGATCTGGGTTCCTTACAGTTGCAATAAGTGTATCAATTATAGAGCAAGATTTATAGCTAGTGGTCGTGAATAATTGTGTAGATGTTGAAGTAGATTGTCGCTGTAAAAGAAATAAGATATAACTATCATAAACCATGTCTGACTGAGTGTTATTTAAACCCATGGGGGCTATAGAACATGTAATCTCAGTTTTGATGATAATAAAATTACTACTACTTCTACTACTACTAATCATAATAAGATAATAATAAAAATATAAAAAATGATAATAACATTGATAATGATTGTGATAATGATAATGATAGTAATAGTATTCCGTTCTTGTTTAGCACATATTACATTATTATATAATGTCTCTGTGCGCCTCCAAAGGAGTTTATTACTCCTGCAACTGTAGTGCTGGGTGCATTGAAGATTTATTCCTGCCAAGTACCTGCTTACTCCACCTGGGTGGAGCGTGGCAAATGTAGATGAATGTCTTGCCAAAAGACGTTAGTGCCCCAGCAGGGATTTGAACCCTGTACCTTGTGGTGCACAGTCAGGGACTTATTCCACTAGACCACACTACCTGTATCATACAGGTTCCTGAGTCTCAAGTTTCCTACACAACTTTATAATAATAATATGGTTATTTATATAGCGCCGGTAGTCGCCATGCTCTGACGCTCATGGCGCTTTACACATATCGTCCTTGTTTTCACGAAGTGACGGTAGTGAGGAAAATCGTAACGCAAAGTGAATGCAATTTTTTTTCACTACCGTCACTTCGTGAAAACAGGGACGATATTACCCTGGTTATAGCCAATCTGCCAAAGACACTAGCGCTCAAGTAAATCAGGTACCCATTTACACCTGGGTGGAGAGTGGCAAATGTAGATTAACGTCTTGCCAAAGGACACTAACGCTGCGGCAGGACTTGAACCCCGTACCTTGTGATCTGCAGTCGGGTGACTTATCCACTAGACCACAACACCTCTACTGTAACTTCTGATCCATCACTTCTCGGTACACAAGAAACTCCAAGAAAGTTTAGGAATTAACCACATGTTATTGCATGGGATACTAAATATTGACACTTGTTATCGATACCCTGTCTGGGGTTGCTTTTTACTGTGTATGAGGATATGAAAAGATAGATTTTGATACTCAAATACCCAATGCTGTCATTAAACACCTTATCTTCATCAGATATGAACGCACAATAACACATTGTAATACTAGCGTTCATTAGTACCAACCTGGCCTTGTTCACATTTGATTCAAACATCCAATGCTGTCATTAAACACCTTATCTTTATCAGATATGAACGCACAATAACACATTGTAATACTAGCGTTCATTTGTACCAACCTGTCCTTGTTCACATTTGATTCAAACATCCAATGCTGTCATTAAACACCTTATCTTCATCAGATATGAACGCAGCATACCAGAGTACACTTTTTAATACTAGCGTTCACTTCTACCAACCTTTCCTTGTTCACACTTGATTCAAACATCCAATGCTGTCATTAAACACCTTATCTTCATCAGATATGAACGCACCATAACACATTGTAATACTAGCGTTCACTTCTACCAAGCTGTCCTTGTTCACATTTGATTCAAACATCCAATGCTGTCATTAAACACCTTATCTTCATCAGATATGAACGCACCATAACACATTGTAATACTAGCGTTTACTTCTACCAAGCTGTCCTTGTTCACATTTGATTCAATCATCCAATGCTGTCATTAAACACCTTATCTTCATCAGATATGAATGCACAATAACACATTGTAATACTAGCGTTCACTTCTACAAAGCTGTCCTTGTTCACATTCAATTCAAACATCCAATGATTGGACAATGCTGTCATTAAACACCTTATCTTCTTCATATATGAACACATCATAACAGGGTACATATTGTACAACTAGCATTCATTTGTACCAACCTGTCCTTGTTTACATTTGATTCAAATACCCAATGCTGTCATTAAACACCTTATCTTCAGATATGAACACAGCAACCAGAGTACATTTTTTAATACTAGCGTTCACTTCTACCAATCTGTCCTTGTTCACACTTGATCCAAACATCCAATGCTGTCATTAAACACCTTATCTTCATCAGATATGAACCGTCATAACATTGGCTATAGTGTTTGTTCACATTTAACTTGAAACTAGAGTCAGATGTCAGTTTTATGCTGTGTAATTCAAACAGGTATGAAAACATGTGGTCATTCCGAGATCTTCTTGAGATATGAACTTACCATAAAGGTCTATTAGTGGGACTACAGGCATAATTATGAAAAAAATCTTTATCAGACATCATCTGTTGAGGGCCAGAAGGATTTAACTCTCATAACTTTCTGATAATTGGATGATGATAATGATGGTGCCACCTTCAAAAGATCCCTCAAAACTGACCTTTTATTCCAGTGATCTATGTGATCTACTTCCTGTGAGACTGTACATTTTCCCCTCTTTTCATAATAATAATAATAATAGTTTGTCCTTATATAGCGCATTTAAGGACCGCAGGCCCTCTCAATGCGCTTTACAGATATATATTTGTATTTGTAAGCACTATGGTACTTATTGTTTTTAGGGCTTCTAAATATTTGATATTATTATTATTATTATTTATGATGATGATGATGATTTATTCTAATTTACTGCTAAAAAAGCAAGTACAAGGACATTTCATCTGCTGAGTTCCAGAAGGATTTCAATTAATACTATTTTGAGTAGAGATAACATTGTTATAACTCTCTACGCACAATTTGATGTATGGCTTATATATTTTGTCAAGCCATTTCTAAGGAAGCATTGCATAGCCTAACCCATCCTTATGAGGAGAAAGTGACAAGCTCACATCTCCTATAGGCGGCCGGAAAGTGAAAGTGTTTGTGTAATTTCAGGTATTCTTGTGGTTACGAAAGGTATATATACAGCTATAACAATTTATCTTTTCATTTGCTCTTCTTTCATAGCCCTGGAATATCTTCCTTTATATTATAACATCCAAGTAGATCCTTGTCATTTGATTGGGGGATTGTTGGTCACATGATATTCAATAAATAATTTATTGAACGACTACGTCATTTTTGGTTATATAATAATAATAATAATAATAATACATATGATTTATAAGGCGCCAAATCCACTTGACAGTCAAATGCTCAAGGCCCAGCTTGTGCAAAAGATGAAATACATACATGATACATTTATACAAAGTGCGATAGGAAAGGTACAGATATAAAAGGTTATGGTAATCAATTATAAGCTAAATTAAAAAGATATTTCTTAAGATTGTTTTTTAAAACTTCAGCAGAACTGCTATTCTTAATCCATTGAGGGAGAGTATTCCATAACGAAGGCCCAGCATGAGCGAAGGTTCGCTCCCCCTACTTTGTTTTAACCCTAGGAGTAACAAGTAAGCCAGAGTTTTGAGAACGTAGCTCAATATATGCGACCCATTTTGTTTGCAGTAATAATATAATTGGTACGGTACTCCTGTGATTTATAGGTCTGATTCACCAAGATTTGATAGATTAAGATTATAAGAAATCACTACAACTATTTTGGATTAGCATGACCTGTAACTCCTTCCAAGTTCTACCATCTACTTGGCGAAACTTCCTATGGAATATATTTTGTGTTCTTCCAAGTTGCATTAATAGGATTGAATCCAACTCTTCCACTGTCTGCTAGTTTCAGACATATTCCTCTTTATATGAAGGATGGAATATATGCTGGCCTGTATGGTGCATTAAGGGTTTATAATATAAATGGTTCGGTACTCATATGGTTTATAGGTCTGACTCAGCCAGATTTGATTTATCGAGATAACTAGACATCACTACAACTATTTACATGGATTGCCATGACCTGTAACTTATTTCCAGTAGCCTTCTTCGCAGACACGATCAGTTAATATTTCCCAAATGCAACTGTAGGAGTTCTAAAGTTACACTAGATGAATCAGCAGGGATAGTAAACACTGCACACGGAAATTAGTCAGTACACTGACATTGATTACAAGATTGCATATACCTCTTATAAATATCGTCGCTGTTTTCACGAAGTGACGGTAGTGAAAAAAATTTGCATTCACTTTGCGTTACGATTTTCCTCACTACCGTCACTTCGTGAAAACAAGGACGATATGCCTACATTTTATCTCATGACCATTGATTTAAAGCCCCACTGCACTACTTATAGTTACTTGCGCCATATAGCAAACAATGCCTAATCGTGCCTGTTGGTCCCCCATGATCCCCTTTTCTTATGTTAATTGAGAGTTGATTTGATGAGAAAACCAGCTGTCAGTGACCTTGCAGGGAGGTCTAATCCCCATGGCTAAAGTAGCGCAGAAAGACTTTAAAAAACTATCTTCATTTAGACTTCTTGCTCCAATGTTTAAAACTTCCCCTCTCTCTTTGATTGTTTTAGTCATATGTATTTTGTACAGATCAACATGTCAAAATAATGTCATTTAAAGGTTATAATAATATAAATTAAATGAGTTCAGATTTGAAATATATGCAAGGAAAAGTAGTTATAGGCTCTGAGCACTACTGTAGGTAAGTTTTGTTTTAAATCTTTGGATGGTATTTGCACTTTGAAGTGGAGATGGGCATGGATTCAACAAAGGAGCTGCTGCAGCCCCCATCCCCTCCCCCTCCTGCAGCCCCCACCCTATCCCGCATAGTTTTAATTTGGTACTGATGACTTCTTAGAAAGAGAAACAAATTAAAGTAAGGAAAAAGGAAAGGGAGATGAAAGAGGAGCTGATTTAAAGATGATTGTTTGGAGTTTAGGCTAGTGCCTCTGTGTTTCTTGGGTTTGGTCCAAGACTTACAGCTTTGCTTCGGCTTCAAACTTGTTTTTAAAAACAGGCTACCACTAACTGCATCATGTGGAAGGGGACATAACGGAACAAGGAAAATTAAATTGAAAAGCATCATAGTCCCAAGTCTCATGACCTATTCCTCAATGTTTTGTCTGGGCCCCTAAAGGACATTAATTCGGTATACATACGTACATACATACTTTCAAAATCTTAAAGGACATATCTCACTGAGCAGCGAATGCTTACGAACGTGGCACATTTTAGATTCGCCAACTTTTCTGACGAATGTTGGCGAAAATCAGGGTTCGCCTCTGCGACATTTAGCCATGTTTAGGAACAATTAGCAACATTTGCGCGAATGTTTGCAAAAATGTTTGCGAAAGGCAGTTGGCGACTCTTAGCGACTGTAAGCAAATTGTTTTCTACAATTAAAATGGTTGGCGAGGTATACACCTAAAAAGGCCTAGAGACCAGTGCGCAAGGTAGCCCACACTTGTATAGTTTTCTTCGCTTCTCATTTACCACACATGCAGTTTTGCATTTAAAGCAATTGGCACAACTGATGGAAGTATTGCTTTGTGCAACACAATGGCTTTGCAAAATCAAATTACCAATCTCAGGGTCCCATTTCACAAAACTTGTCATCAGTGACAAATGACAGTTTTTGTTATTTAAGCTACTGAAATCCTTGCTTCTGATTGGTTATCTGCAGATTTATCACTGATTTTGGTCATTTGTCATTGAAAAAAGGCTTTGTGAAACAGGTCCCTGGTCTTGATTAGGTCCATGACAGAACTTCTAACACCGGTTGAGATCGACTTTGCCCTGGAAACGTTTGAATAATCTTGAAACCTTTGCTACATGTATATCTATCCCATGACACATACAACGTGGCACTGGGAGATTATTTGTGTGGCATTTTAAGAGTTAAGAGCCGAAAGGGCATTATGTCTGTACTAGGTATAGGATGTAATGCCCTTTTGATTCTCGGCTGGTGATAGTTCATTTATTTTGTCTCATAAGGGAAGAGGTTTGGATGCAGTAGCTGAAAGGGAGGTAGCACGAGGCAACATAACAGTAGGGTCGATTGCAAATTCCTCGCATAGCTACAAAGGCCTACATGTTCATTTCAACATCTTCCATATTCTCCCTTATTTTCCTTGTTGCCGTAGCTTTACTAGATAGATAGATGGATGGTAGTTGTGTTTGCATGTACGTTGCATGTAGGTTGCATTCCAAAGACCAGGTTGACCGCTGTTTCCCCCTCACCGTGTATACTTCACCACATGTGCTTTGTTGGAGAAGCAGATACTTGCAGCATCTCTTCTTCTTCTATTACTTTGATCATCTCTCGTTCCATCAGTGTCTTGATACCAATATACTCACTGATGGATCACGCTGTATCATCAGGAAGTTTGATCCAAGCCCAAATGATAGGTGTAAAGCATCTGCAGACACTTAGAGGAGGGGGGTGACAGGGTGGGGGAATTATTTCAACCCCAACTGTGGGTACCATGGGCGCCAAATCCTGCCCAAGAGTCTGAGTGTTAAACAACTTGTAATATTTTAAAAGAATAAAGAATAATAATAGATAGGGCATCTGGCACTTCTGGGGGTGTTTCACAAAGATCCTTAGTTAAACTTATCTCTAAATTGGACTTAACAGTTATGGAAAGCCGTTAGCATCTTTGTAAATATTTTGTAAAAGTTATTTTAAAAGGCATAAAATGTTTATTCAAATCAGTAATATTGTCTATTATCAAGGAGATTTCATGTTCTTTATGTGGAATTTATGAAAAGTCTAAAATACTTGAATTTTTGCTTTTTAATATATTTCATTTAAGGCTACAAATGGCTCTCCATAATGTTTAAGTTTGACTTAGGATCTTTGTGAAACACACCCCTGATTCATTTGTATGATATTCATACCTTTCATTCATTCCTCATGTCTTACTTCTTTGCATCTTGGATAAATCATGCTATTAAATGCATGTTATATTGCTGAAGATATCAACTAGTGAGAGTAGTGAGGTAAACGACTCTTTTTGAGAAGAGCCCCACCTGTTGTCGAAACTGGGGAGAGCTTCACTCTGTGGAAGTTATTCAGAGTATGTTTTGCTGCATTGAATTCAAAAGTAGAGCAAGTCAAGATGGGATGAGAGAGAGAGAGAGAGAGAGAGAAAGAAAGAAAGAAAGAGAGAAAGAGAAAGAGGAAGAGAGAGAGAGAGAGAGAGAGAGAGAGAGAGAGAGAGAGAGAGAAGGGGTGGGATGGGGTAGGGGTGGGGAGAAAGGGGGAATTATGAAAGAGAGTGAGATCATGCCATAAGTGAGAGGTAGAGAAAGGAAATTACATAAAAAAGATAGAGGGATTTAAAAATTTAAATATATATGAAAGGAAAAAAGGCCAGAAGCTGTTTTAGTTAACAAAAAAACCCACTTCTTTAAATTTGTATGATGTTGATACATTGTTGATACGTTAGTATGTACATGTATATCAGCTATTGAATTGGTTCACTACTCGAAGATGAAAACATTCTGATAAACTTTCAAATATTGTTAGTGATGGTTTATAACGATTTCCATGGAAAAGAAACCTGATTCAATTTAGAGAACTATTTCCTATATTATCTTCATGAATCTGGATTATTTGTTAGATAGCTTAGCGGTACGTAGTGGTATGAAAAGATGCCGCTGGAATGCAAAATGCATAATACTTAAGCTTCAAAACATTCTTGACTAAAGTCGACCGATTTTCTAATGCTGTTTAGAAATTATATATATTCCGAAATTTTCATTGTCGCAGCTACCATTGTTTGGCCGTAGTCGCTATTTGAAATTTATCGGGAGTACCGATAAATTTGAAATTCTCATTTCTCGACATCCTTAGCGTTTTAGAGCCCAATTTTTTTTAAAGTTGCTCATTCTAACACTAAGTTTCACAATGGTAATGCAAATTTTAAATTTCCTAATCCAATGCTGTTGAAATATTACCAAAACTTTGTATCACCTTCAAGCCTAATCAAGATGGTATATGCATTTGCCAGCTCCATTTCCTAACGGTGTGGATCTACATGTACCTGTGTGTAATAAAATAATGATTTTTAACAATTATGCATTTTGCTTTTCTGATGCGTTTTTCTGTGCCACTCAATTTCGCTCAGCTACATAAGGGACGCTTGTATGTTTGTTTTTCACTTAAGAGGGGGGAAAAGGCAATATATCCCTTAGTCTGTTAAGTGGAAAGTGAGGATTTTCTTATCGTGCATTATTAATTTCTAACTTCCATTTCTCCAAGCTGATTGGCTGGTTTAGTCCTCCGCAACTTTAACAAGGTTATACAACCTTTTTCAGAAACTAGCACACAGTTGATTCATTGACTAATTTGTATTCATGGAAAGATGTCTGATTTGCTGTAAAAAACACATTACCGGTAATTGTCTGAGTTTTCCAGTGATCTGTTAGATTTCATATGAAACGTATAAAGGAACATCGTGGAATCCCCTTATAGCAAAAGGAGTGTACAGACTGGAAAATAACATTATGTAAAGAAAGTAACTTTGAAGAGGCCAGTTCACATGCCAGCTGGCTAATCATCAGTGCACGGTCCAGCCCAGTTATTTAAGTTAGGACGGTCATCCTACAGCAGAACCCTGATTGCTCGTTGAGTTCTTATTCAAAAGGATGCTTTTTTAATTTTCACTATACAATGTTTCTTTATACGTTTCTTTATATACGTTTCCTTATGATGCTCAGACTACAGCAGGATCCTGATTGTTTATTGAGTTTTTGTTTGAAAGGATGCTCCAACTTGTATTTCACTATACAACATTTCTTTATACGTTTTTATATATAACATTCAGATAATAAAAAAAGGTAATTCCTCTGAATATGAGAATTGTTACCTGTTTACATTTGAAAATAGAAACATTATCAAGTGAGGGTTACCTAAGAGATTTAACCCCAAATTGATATATTTTTGATTGCAGGATTCTGAAGGAGACACGCCTCTCCATGATGCAATCAGTAAGAAACGAGATGACATCCTCTCTCTTTTGTTAGATCATAACGCCGACATCTGTGTCACCAACAACAATGGGTTCAACGCTCTTCATCATGCTGCTCTACGAGGAAATCCAAGGTGGGTCTTTCTCTACTTCTTACCGCACCTAGGGGGTGTTTCACAAAGATTCTAAGTCAAACTTAACTTTAAGTTGGACTTAAATATTATGGAGAGCCATTTCATTTGTAGCCTTATAATGGAATATATTCAAAAGTAAAAATTCAGGTATTTTAGACTTTTCATAAATTCCCTATCAAGAACATAAAATCTCCCATGATAATAGAAAATATGAATGATTTGAATCAACATTTTATGCCTTTTAAAATAACTTTTACAAAATATTTTAAAAGATGCTAACGGCTTTCCATAATAGTTAAGTCCGATTGAGAGATAAGTTTAACTTAAGATCTTTGTGAAATACCCCCCTGGACAATAGACTTTTTTCAAAATAAACTCAAATTTATACATGTTTACCTAGCGATGAGCTACTACATTGACCCATTATATACCATTGTATCTCAATAGTCGAATGCAAATTACATAAGTTAGCTGTTGCTAAGGCGGACAAATATTCTGGCTTGCCCTACCTAGCAGCAGACAATGTATGCAATTTGAATTCTGACTATTGCGATACAATTATTCGTAACAGGTGAATGAAACCCGGGAATGAAAAAATACGTAACGAGGAACTTAAGAAAAATGTGTGCGTTCAATTTGATGCCATTACGTACGAACATGACATATTCATGCACGTGTTTTCAGATATGCTCAATAACGAGCTCATTAAATAATTTGCTCATTGTTTGTAACGGGTGCATGAAATGATTGGCAACGAGTCTCTAACAAGGACTTGCATTAAATTTGATAACATTAGGAAAATTGTTTATTGCTTATGCAAAAGCACGCACTCTGCCGCACCAATACGGGACATGTAGGGAAGTAGTAATGGCATTTATGGGGGCGGGGGGGGGGGGGGGGGGGTGGTAAGGTGTAGATGAAAAAGTTTGTGGCAAAATTGTTTTGGGGCCTCTTTCATGAACGTTTCATGAAATATGCGCAACCTTGGCACGGCTTTTTCGTAACAAAGTGTTCCAGTGCTTGAACAGTGCTTATACTTTGGTGTCAGTGTAACGTGGCAATGAGTGCTTATGGCGCATTTGCCAATCGCATCCACGAAGTCAGAAACTAAACTTACAGTACTAAATGGCGAAAAATTGTTGCTAGGTAAACATTGATTGTCCCACCTAACAACACTTAATGTATGGAATTTGTATTCTGACGATTAAATAAAAATTATTCGTAAACATGTGTATGAAATCATTTGTAACAAGGTACTTAACAAAGATTCAGGCATTAAATTAGATTTCTTTACGAAAATTGTATATTTGATATGTAGAACTAGAGCTGGGGTCAGAACAAATGACAAATGAAAACATGGCACTTGCTACAGTATTTTGATGCTATTTGATTAATACTGGCTTATTAGATCTATACTGTGGTAATTATTCGTTTGAGGTAAATGCAATAATTTGTGACAAGGTACTTACAAAGATTTATGCATTAAATTTGATTTCAGTACGAAAAATGGTCTATTTAATATGTAGAACTAGAGCTGGTATCAGACCAAATGACATATAAAAAAAATGACACTTGCGATGTTGATGTTGTTTAATTAATAATGGTTTGTTAGATCTACACTGTGTGGTAAGGTATTAGACAACAAATGACCATATACCGGTACTGAGGACTTAATTTTCCCATTAGTTTCTACCATTCGTACATGTAAATGGGGCATAAAGTACACTTTATATAAATCTCAAAAAAGAAATAGAGGGTTTTTGTTTTCTTAAAAATACGGACCTCCCCATGGTGTTGCAATACCTAGAATTCATTTCTGTTGAAGATAGAGGTGAAACCATAAGCAACCATAATACCAAATTACTTGGATGACAGCAGAAAATCAAAGAAAGTCAACTTGAGTGAAAAACTTGAAAGGATATGAGTGAAAATACTCCATACAGATGTTGGAAGTTTTGATCATTATATGGGAATTTCAAATTTCAAATTTAGTCTAGTCTAGTGACTGGAATAAAATAAAGAAGATCTTTTTGAAAATATGATATATAATACTGTTTTCACACTGGCAATATTTTGCTTAACCCCATACTATAGGTGGGGTTAAGGGGGGGGGGGGGGGTCTTAGCCCCACCTATAGTACGGGGTTAAGCCTATTCCACTTTCTGTTCAGACTGGTTTTTACCAAAGTGGGCTAAAGTTGGCTAACCCCACCTATAGTACGGGGTTAACTAACCCTGCAAAATAGCAGGGCTAACTCCGCAATTGTGGTGCTAACTCCTGCTAACCCTGCAATTGCGGTGCTAAGCAAATGAATGAGAACAGAACAAAAATAGTCTGGTACTACGCAATGGAGCGTATCGCAGCTGGCCAGATGCGAAGTATGTCCAATCATAATATTCACGATATCCGGGGTTAACGAAATGCAGTGAGAACAGCGGGAATTTTCTTATTCCGGAATAGGCGCTAGTACGGGACTAAAAACAGCGTGTGTGAAAAGCCAAAAAAAATAGTCTGGGGTTAAGGATAGTACGGGGCTAAGCAAAGTACGGGGTTAAGCAAAACCAGTGTGAAAAGAGTATCAGTGTCCAGTTGTGTAAATAATTAAATATCCCTTGATTCTGTTCCTGGGATGTAAGTTATCATTAGCCCTTCATATATTTCCTTGAAAAAGTCCTCTCAGTTGGAGAATTGAGAAATAATCTATTTACACATCTTCTTCGTGAAATGTACCGGTACTTTAAAATCTCTGGTAGGCACAAGTATTTTTCCCTATATCTTTGCCCACATGGACTTTTTTAATTTAAAAAAAAAAAAAAAAAAAAAAAAAAAAAAAAAAAAAATCACATTTACATTGTATATAAAAAACAATCTTTGTATACATCGTTTCAAATGCATGCTTCAACATATTAGCCATCTTAAAGTAAGCCATCTTAATTGTAGGCATTATTGTTCAGAAAACTTGTTAGGCTTTAGAATAACATGTTGAAAATAATGTCAATCGTATTTAAATAAAAGTCAATCGTATTCAAATCAAAAAGAGTTCTACAAGAGATTACAGCTCTATTGATAGCAGTGCATGCTGCAAGATTTTGTTACAGACGCTCTAGAAGCTTGAGATTTAGGTGTACTGCTGAAACCAAACTTGCATAATTTATACAAATAGGGCATTATTTGAAAATGCAAACAAAAGGCTTTTAATGATACCAAATGTAATGGTAAACCTGCTTTCACAAGATGTATGATATTAAGTAAACACACAAAAAGGCATTCATTGTGACAGGGAACACATGTTTGATAATAGCTGCATGTCGTCTGTTAAACTTCTTTGGGTTGTTGTTTAGGCCTGAGTGTCTTTGATGTTGCACAGTCTGGTCTGCAACGTGGTAGTGTTGTTACTCCTGCAATGTAGTTGTAGGACAGACTTCAGATCCATTGGTGCGAGTTTTTCTCTTCAGCAGCATCTTTAAATAGGCTTGGGCCAAATATTGATAATGTTCCTGGCAACCATTACCATCTTCATTGTTGTTGTGGGATGAGTTGCCTCCTCTGCAGCATAGGTCAGGCACCTTATCTGCCCTGCCAGGTCAAAGGTTGTAGGTGATATCTGGTTCTCTGTAGGTGAGTTGTCTAGAATGCAGTGCTACGGCTGGTTGAAGGGGACCAAATCCGCATTTACTTCACGATTTGGTTCCCGTTTACCAGCTAAAGCGCTACATTTTCCGGAGAGACGATCAAAGCGGGTCGCAGACGGGTGCCACAACTCCTGCACGGACCCCGGGAAAGTGGCTCAAGTTGCTCCAGGATTGTTCCATTCGGAAAGAAGCAGTAAAATATTTTGCTTCTTACACACTGGCTTTCGTTGCTCTCCTCTTTGCGGGATCAGTGCTCCGTGGTTTCCATGACAACAATTTGATTGTGAGATTGTTTCACTAAGACTCTAATTTGGAGTGACGTCATTATGTGCATCATGCATTTTCTCTCATAAAATAGTGCATCTTAAACCGTTTAGAATACTCTTGTCAGTTTCGCCGATCATTCACCTGTCTTCAAATTAACAAGATAAGGAAAGAGTGTCGTCAGAGCTGAATAAAATGGCAAGGATGAATTGGAAAAACAAAAAGTCAATATATGATAATTAAAAAAATTAACCCATTGAACAACATGCAAGCCTTAAATGTGATGCAAACCTTAAATGTGATGCATTGAAGACAACAGAAGGACAAAAGGAAAATTAAAACAAGATGAGAATCCATACATTAATTTTTTACAGCAAGTTGACTGAAAAATTCTCTTTACACATCAAAATGGATGATGTTATGAAAACAGTAAATGGAAGTTGTAGAAAAAGCATGGCCTCCATGTAATTGCCACATACAAACATGCATATGTCTATGAAATATGTGCCTTCAGTACTAGAGTGAATGAGTGATAAGCAATGCAGTTTATATACCTGCCTGCTCTACGCCACGACACTAGGAAGCAACCCCCCCCCTCTTGATTTGTGCGTGGGCGAGGGTATGCGACTGACTGCAGTCAGGACAACGTAAGGCAGGCAGCCAGGCAGCCCAGAGACCTGAGGATCTCTTTGAATTTGCATGATATCCAGGCCAAATTGTGACGCACGAGTCGTCTTCATTCTCTCTCAAAGTCTGGCGCTTTTCCTATTAACTCCTACACCGCCAGCAGCCCTATTGAACACCCGATACGCCAGGTATCTGTTCCTTCTCGGAATGGAATGGATTAAAACTTCCTACGCACAAAGCTCACATCTTTCTTCTTTCCTTTAATTCCTTCTTTTTTGCTCCCTATGTGTGATGGTGACCTGTTAATTCTTTGCATGCCATATGCATTAGGCACCATCTGATACTCCATGTAATTGATTATTTCACGGCATAGAATGGGTTAAATTTCTGAGAACATATAATTCCTTCATTTATAATGCAACTTATGTGATGCATGGATTCATTAAGTCAAGTCAAGTCAAGTTTATTAGTAAAAATATATGATAGTAATACTGATGAAGATAAACTGTTCTTGTATAGCCCATTACATTATGTAATAATATGTATCTGTAAAGCGCATTGAGAGGGCCTGCGGTCCTAAAATGCGCCATATAAGAACGAACTATTATTATTATTATTATTATAACATCCTTATGTGCTTCCAAAGAAGCTCAGATCCAAAAGGGTGTTAACTCTGTGTAAAGGTATATGAATTAATGCCCTTCTGGCTCCGAACATAAATTATGACCCTTGTTTAGCTCCAAACATTAAATTAGGCATGTACAGGCCATGTTCGAGAGTGTCATGAAAATTGATTGTAATCCTATAAACCTATGTGATAGCAGCACATCATTGACTCCTCCAAAAGCCTTCATTAGTTAGTCATTATAATGTCTCTTTATTTCTTTTCAATTTATTTCAGAAATATAAGAATATTCTTTAATTTGCAAATGTCTCACATGCATACCGGTAACTGTCTTTTGATTCAGCCACAGAATGTAAGAAAAAAATATCCTTATACAAAACAAGTAATGGATTTTTAGGAAATAATATCACGAACAGCTTTTATTGGTACACTGAATTAGTGCTGAAAGTAACCTAATTTCCGTTAAAAATGAAACATTTTCAGAATGGAGCTGATTGATTTATGCGTTCATGGAATGCCAGTTGTCTTTCTCGTTCGTAACCACTCAATGTGACGTAATTCCAGAAACAAAATTTCGATCTGAAAAATTTAATTTAGTGCAAACAAGATTCAGGGCTCTAGGGTTCTGACAAATACAAATGTTACAGCTGCAAGGAGGATAGAAATATATAATTTTTCGACCTTTTTTTCTTCTTTTCCCTTTACCTGGTACTTCCTAATTTTTCTATTCTCAATCTGTTTCTGAGTAATTTTGTTCCTTCCTTTTTTTCAAAATTGTATCATGTAATATTATTGGCATCTCTATTTCTCTCTCTCTCTACACTTATATGTGTTTCGTAATTTTAATCGATAATATTGAAAGAGGGATTCATTCATACTTATTCATAGATGAGAGAGATAGAGACTGAAAGAGATAGGCTGATGAATAAAGAACGATAAGTCTTATTAAAAGAGCAGTATAGGTAAACAAATTAAAAGACTATTAAAAAAAGAGTTGAAGGGAAGAAAAAAATACAACAGAAACAATTATATCTATAATAGAGAAGAAAGAAGAAAAAAAAAGAATCTAAAGAAAAAAGCAGAGAGAGGGAGAGATAAAGAGAAAAATCAGACATACAGAGAGTGAGAGATGGAGAGAGTTTCATAGCTAAGGTACATGTAATCAGTAAGTGTTCATTCCCTCTCTCTCATACCCTCTCTCTCGTTCCGTCTCTCCTTTTCTCATTCTCACTCTCCTAGTAGAAGCGTTGCATTGCCATGTCTTCCATTACACCACCCATATTGAATGAGCCAAGCTTGACTCTTTTCTTTCCAACATAATTTTCATTAAATTATCCAGGAGCGATTGACGTCAAAAGGTATCAAAGGCATTAAATTGTACCTTTTTCTTAGGATAAGATGCGGAAGGGTGGAAATAGGCAAATCAAGTTGCCGGAGGATGGGGGAGGGGGTGGTCCGTAAGTCTGTTACCCGTGTGATACGTTGATTTATGAATAAAATCAATAAATTGAGAACATTTGTCTTGCTTCCGATGCCAACATATTTTTTTATGAATGAACGAAGTCAGGGTTTAATGCAGCATTTGGGGAAAGCGTGAGTGACGTACTTCCACTATGAATGGCAATGACTCACAAACTGGAAGTTTGAAAGGAATTGAGAGGAAGTGATTAGATTTCAGTGAAATGATATGAGAATTGAATTTACTAGCAAGTTTCCTATGGATTGGTACGTAGTAGTATTCCTAGTAATCATGCTTCGATCAGCATGCACGTGTACCTGTCTCCGGTGCAGCGTGTGTATGGGAACCGGCTAGCTGCCTGGCTGTGTGTGATTGCGGAGAGAAAGACATCAGCCGGGTTTGGTTCGTAAGAATCGTAGTAGAGTGGGAATGATGGGAAAGAAGCAACATGGCTTGTTGAGTTATGACGTCAATCTGAAGGTGCTCAGGGATTGGGGTCGCTCTGGTCGTGTGTGTGTGGGAAGCGGAGAGAGTGCGAGAGAGAGAGAGAGATCGAGAGAGAGAGAGAGAGATAGAGAAGAGAAGGGATAGTACCCGCTAATAGTGTGTGCTAGCTGTGTGTGATGCTGCAGTCGAAGTGTGGTACATGAGAGTGTGTGAGATGGCTCGGCGGATAGAGAGAGAGACACACAGAGGCAGAGAAAGAGACAAGCGTAGAGTATGAAAGAGAGGGAGAAAGGAAGAAGGAATAATTATGAATATGTATCCATAGATACACAGTGAAAGAGAAAGCTAAAAGACGAATGATAATAAATGCTATATGCTTTTGCTCATGAGTGTGTTCTGAATGTTACGTGAGAGTTGGAGAGGTAGATAAGGAAAGGAATAACAAGATTATTTTTCTTAAGTGAGACATATTGAGCAAGAGAAAGAAAGATTTGGACATTGATGTAAATATAATTATAAAAGTATTGGTGTACATGATTTAAATAAAAGACAGTGTAGAAGAACAATAAAATACCAAATTAGAGAGAAAAACATCTCTTTAAATACATTATATTTTACTCTGCAGAATAAAATCCTTCCAGATTTTTAAAAATTTGTATTGTCCCTTTGTTTTGTATATTAGAGCTTAAATGCAACATTGTATTACTTGCATTTTGCTACATTACTTTAACTACAAATAAGAAAGAAAAGTAATAATGTTCGTATTCTTTTATGATAGAGTTCAAAGCTCAAATACAAATATGAGTTTTCCTTCAGATGTAATATACTTTCTAGCATTGTTTTTTAATATTGTTTAATTGTTTTTCTTGTTAAAACTGCAAATCTCCTATTTAATTAAACAATGCTTAATAACTTTGGTCATTTTTATTCAAGTGCAAAATATTACTAGAGCTCAAAATTAGCTTTCCTTCATCCCTTTACAAGACAGAGTTACACTTCTATTCTACAATTTCTTCCAAAATCTATGAAAGATATGTACATCTTTTTGCCAAATTTCACATACAAAGTTTCCTCTGATCTGGTTCAGACTTCCTCTTCAGGATTTTATTAAAATTATTTTTCACTTTTACTAGACATATAAATGACATATAAGGAGAGATAAAAATATATGGTGGTCAAATAGAATTTAGATAGAAATTGTTTTTAGGGTTATATTTTCCCTTTATTGAAAGCCAGTTTGAACTTATTGTTACATTGTTCTTTGTTTTGTTTGTATCGCAGTCCCTTGATAGAAATCATGCTCTAATTTTATCATTCACCATTATTTGGGGGATTTTTTAATTTCCTAGATATTTTTATTTTATTTAGGGGCATTTTTTCTCTCCATTACAAGTCTCCATATATTTGTTATATTTTAGAGGCAATAATAATATTAGTAGCAAAAGAAGCAGCTCAGTAGAATTAAATGAGATATAAACAAAGTTTGAATTTAAGATGATAAGGAAACCTCAATAGCCCTGATAAGAATAGGCAGAGGGGCATTAACTCTGTGTTAAAGTAAAGGAGCTAACGTCTTTCTTTCAAAGAGACCATATATATGAAAACCTCACAAACATCATAACTATAGGCTTAAAATGCACCAAGAAGAGTAATAAGATGGGGAAAGAAAAGGGAAAACTTCCAGGGCCCCCTATAACCTCAATCAAGCGATTCAGGTAGAAGTTAGTCAAGTTGGAGTGACGTCACTGGCTTTGACTGACGCAGGCCATTTGAATATTTCACCCCTTCCGTATTGTAATGTCACCTAAATGAGTTCTTATGCATGGCCAAATCATATGCAGGCTCTCTACGGCGTGCAGTGCCTTCCATCATAATACATTGCATCTATACTAGCAAAGTGAATCTCAACTCCATTCCACATTTTCTTTTTTTCAGTGTAGATTATATGTACATTAAAGCTCTTTCTAGATTTGATGTTAAAAGGAAAAAAATATATCCTGTTTAGCTTGTGCTTATATTTTCTCCAGCTGTTTGCAAGTTTGGCAGGATTTCAATTAAATTGCTTTTGCTTTCTATTATGTGTATGTGTGTATACTTGTATGTGTTTTTATTTTTTATCTAAATTATTTAAAAATTATTTTTACAATGAACATTTATTTGAAAAGTAAGGAAAAAAATGTTTAGGGTTATATTACTGAAGTATATATCGCAGGTATCTCTCAATTTTAAGGGACATACGGCTGCTGTATCCAAGCCGTAGAGCAAATGTGACCTAGACATTAGTTACGTTTGGAAAGGAAAATAATTGCTGACCCCCCCCCCCCACAAAAAAAAACAATTTGTTACCAATCACTAATCATTTATACGCTTATTACTCTACTTTTGAAGGAAAAGTGTAACTATTTGGATTTGTAAAATCAATAAGAATTAAAGGAAAAATTATACATTTGTTTTAGAAGATAATAGTCATACTGTTGGTTTTAAGTTAACTTAATTTCACGGCAAAATATCCAAACCACCCCGATTTTTCATTTTCACATCTGATCTTGTATTTCAAGTAGTTTAAATTTATGTAAAAATTGGATTTCATCGATTCATATTAGTATTGTATCTAATATAAAGCACATTGAAATGTATTATGTAATGAGCTTCAAATATATAACATTATAATTATTATTATTACTATTATTATTTTTTATCATTTTCATTATTATTATTATTTGGAAAGCCTTGCAAAACATCCCCAAAAGGAGCATTTTTTTTGTTTGTTTGTTTGTTTAGGAAACATTTTGTCATTTTATGACGAATGTCAACCTTATTTACAAAACGTAAATATAAATGAGCAGAAATAACTAATATATTTCTACAGTGTTAGTTTATTTTCATGAAGTAAGAAAGTATTTCATTAAAAAAGAATTAGTTAAAGGAAATCAAAACCCTTGTAAATATTTGGAATTTAAATCAATTTAAAAATTACTATTTTCTAATGGAATTGATTTTTATCATGTGCTGTAAATTTTTTTTGTTCATAGAAATTCCAACATGAATGGCATTCATTTAAAAAAAAGAAAAATGAAAGAACAATATCAATGATGTGTTTATAAGAGGAATAACTTGTGTAAGCTATGAGTGATATCCCTATTCTTAATAATGCAAGGGTTTGAAATTGGAAATATTAGCTCTTAAAGCTTTACATGTATATGTTTTATCAGAGTTTGTACATTAAATAGTCTTTCACTTTATTTAATTCTCTTTTCTCACTTTACAAATTAATCCTAGATGATTTAAATATCAAAGTCATTGGATAAAATTGAACACTTAATTTATCAAATTCTACAAATGTAAGTTCTCACTTACTATATTTTTAGTCACTTAAAATCTATTATCACAGTCATAAAAAGACAAGCAAAATAGGATTCTAGCCTTCCATTCATGTAAGTATAGATAGCTACTAATATCTACAAAGTAGTTGACAATTTCAGTGAATTTCTACCTTTGATCTGATGAGATGCCATAACAGTAAAGAAGTAGTAAAAAAAAAGTGAAATAAGTCAGATACATGTACATGTAGTACGTCATTACAATTTTTTTAATTACACAAAAAGGTAATAACTGTTTGCATTCACTTTGATTCATTTAAAAGATGTCTAGCCAATGAGAACATTTTGTGAAACAAAATGAAGGAAACTAGAAAGAGAGGGCGTAAAGTCTTAGACCCCGTTCTCACTCACTTTGAGAGCGCTCCAAGTTAGACCGCTCCAGACCGCTCCAGAGGAACGGGTCTTGAGGAACGGTTTGCGAGCGTTCACACTCCGAGCAGTTTTTATGGCTCAAACCGCTCCACGAGTCAAAGTGGTCTTGTTGCTATGGCAGCTCAGGTAGGCGGGTCAATTTTTTCGCGCGCGGAATCCAAACCGTATGTACCGTACTACATGTTTCGCACGCAACGTCACTAGCTCACTTCCGCTCAAAGTACGCTTTCCGTTCACATTGCACGTTAGAGCGCTCTGGAGCGCTCTTAATAAGACCCGCTCCTCAAGACCACCTCGCAAGGTGGACTTCTGGAGCGGTCCAGAAGTCCGCTTCCTGGACCACTTTGAGCGTTCTCACTCACCTAAGAACCGCTCCTGAGGAGCGGGTCTTAGTTAGAGCGCTCCAGAGCGCTCCAACGAAGTGAGTGAGAACGGGGTCTTAGTAAATTCATATTGACAGAATGAAAATGATGAATGAATTAAATTAAAAACTTGACTGGTTGATTATGAATTTAGATATGAAGTCAAAATAATAAATTACATGAACATAGGGAAACAACCTCAACAAATTTTGGAAGTTCAATTTTTTTCTTTCACTTTCATTTCATGATCGATCTTTGTTGTGAATATATTTTTTTCTATATTTCTTTACCCAATGAAATATTAATGTCATGTAGTAACATAATATTTCTTTTTTGTGTTATTCTTTTTTTCAAACATGAAAATGTGAATAATAAGGAATGAACAACACAACATTATCGCTTCAGAAAAATAAACAAAATACTGGAATCCAAATTGGTTACATATTTGTGGAGTGTGTCTAATTCAAATGAAGAAGGTTTGTCATCTTCTAAATGTTTAACAAGATGAGATAATTAACTTAATTGAAAGAGAAAGGAAACACTGAAAGAAAGCTCAACTACGAGGTGATGAAAACAATACATGCAAGATTTATAACGGGTGGTTACGGACAGACAGCCAGGCCGCTGGAGCCCCACCGATACTTGACCACTGTGTGCCGAGAGGTTTGCATTTCTGTACCTTCAAAGCCGCTACAAGATTATCATTCTAGCCCTGTATTGGGTAGTAGTCATTGTGTGTGGGTTGTGTGTGTATGCAGAGGAGCATGTGAATCTCCAATATATAGAGAAGAGTGAAAAACATGGCCGCCCATCTTTTTATAGATACCCACCAAAAGCCCAAGAAACACATTGTATATTCCTACCATACTTCTTAATCAATTGTTGATGTTTTTCTTCTAAAAATATCACTTACGGCAGCAGTGGAAGTATAAATATCCTATTTACATTATTTTTCATAGTATTCATTCATCACTGAACATTGATTAGTGATTAGTGAGCTTTCTTATAGTGAAATATGACGAAGTAAAGTTATTTTTGTCTTGTTTATGTGTGGGGTGAGTTTAATATAAACTTGTAGGTTGTTTTAACAATTTAGATATTAATAAACAAAAACTAAATAAAGAAGTGTTGTGGGTAGTAATATGGCAGAAACATCACTAATTGGCTTGCTTAATAAAGAAATTTGGGCAGTTTTATGGGTGTTTATGTCTATTTACTAAACAGAAAGAAAAATATTTTATCGCAACAACAACATTTCAGTAAATATTATACTTAAGGCTAAAAAAAAAGTGTTATGGGTAGGAATAGGGCAAAACATTAAAAAAACTGGTTTGCCTAATAAAGAAAATTGCAATTTTCTGGGTGTGTATCTATGTTTATTTACCAAACAGACAGATTTTTTTTTTTTACCAGAATGGGGAAAATTCTTTAAACACACTGATCTTTTAAATTGTTTATTAATGTATATATTTCAAGCATTTAATACATTCATACACAGATCTATTTAACCAATAGAATCATAATTTTAGAAATTAAACACAGTACACTTACTAGCCATCAATCACTTTTCCTATTTATGTTTTTAATTTAAAAATAAATAACTAACTGGTGTTCAGTTACCATTGATTTGCAATTGAATGAAGTGGTATTGTTATTGACTTATACAGATCAATATCTATACACAGCAACCTTCAATATGACACTGCTGATATTATGATGTCTAAACTAGATCATATTTTTTTATAATGGGAGAAAGTATTAAATTTCAAAGATTTGAAAATCACAACAGCTTGAGAACAGCTGCAAGAAACTACAAGAAAAAGAAAAAGAAAAGAAAAAGGGGGGAAGAAAAAAAATCTACATGAAAATAAAGTTTTGGAAAGCATTACATTTTAGCTTGTGTTGCACTTTGATTGGAACAAAGATATTCATAGTTTGGTTAATGTGTAAAATATTTGACTAGATGTACAACAAATTTTAATGCATTTTTTTGAGAATTTGAATAGTACTGAAGCAAAATGAATGATGAAAAGTAAATTAGGATAATTGTTATTATCGTTGATGAACAAAGAAAAAAGAAGAAAATAATACAACGAGATAGGGGAGGAAGAACATGATGATTAAACATGATGAAAATAACCGGATGGAAGGTGTATTTATTCAATGTATAGTTACGTCTGTAGTTCATGCATATGGAATTCTGCGAGAAGCTCGGCCATTTTGTTGACATTTTAGAAACTTGCCGGCTCACCGTGTATATCTAGCAGTGGTGCCAAAGGCACAAACACAGGATGTATTTGGGTACAGAGAAGAAAATTATGGGCTTCTATATTTAGACAGTCTTTCATTATATTTCTGATCACTTCTTGCTGATGATAAGCATTTGTTAGGCATAATTGATCACACATAAAACGGATAGGGATGATGTTCATTATCTGACTCTCTCCACTTTCCACTTTCCAAAAAAATGTCAGGATATTGGGCATTCCTGTTTATGCGTTCTCTAGCATGTGAGAGCTGCGTTTAAACAAAAAACAATCGCGTTTTGTAATAGGTTATAAGCAAGGAGGGGGAGAAACTTAAAATACACAAAGAATAGAGAATTAGTAGTCCTTAAATTGCTTCAAGCTCTTTATGTAGTATGTTTGTGTAGGTTGATACAGTGAATAATTGTTCTTTCTTCAACTCTAAATAGTTGATAAATGTCACTTTGTCTATAGAAGATTGTGAGATTGATTTTATTTCAGGTTTAATAGTGGCATAAGTTTATTTGGAGCTATCAATGACTTTGACAAATACCCTCATCATTTTCAAAATTTGAAATCATACTAAAGTTCCATTTCATTACTTTCGATGTTAACACTTGGAATGTGCATAATTCAAAATCATTAGATACTTTCTGTGGTTGATTTTCCTTCTTTAGATTATTCTACACACAATGAAAAACCAGATGTATCTATTTAGTTACATAATTTGTTTATTAAAAAAACACACACAAGCAACAACTGCTTGTTTGTTAACCATTGTGAAAGTTTATGCAGACTTTTTGAATACTCCTGGCAAGTAGAATTTCGTTATTTTCAGATCTTCAATTTCTTTGAAAGTTATACAAATCTGAAGGTAAACTAGACAAAATCACCTGCATTCCATATGCTTTATTTGACAGATAGCAATATTTGAATATTACTGAAATTTACTCTCGTGCATGGTAGTATAAATACGCAAGTACTTGTTATTTTATATGAGTGGAAATGTGATGTAAAGGAGGGAAAAAAGTATAGTCATATAAACATCTCTTACATCAAAATATATCAGTTAGAATTGGAAAGCGGTAATTATTCAAGTAATCAAATTTGCTAAATGCCCATTATCAACAAAAAAAAATCACATTCTCCCCCCATCCAAATACACAGTTAGAATAATCATGTACTTTTTTCCATTCAAGTTTAAAATGATTTACAGATTAACTTTAAAAAAAAAAATTATTTACCATGATTTTTGAAATAAAGATTGGTTCATAGATTGATGTTTTGTTTAAAATTCAATCATAGAAATTTAATTAATGCCATTTAATTAAGAGAATAGGAGTAAATCTTGGATAATTTTTTGATGTGTGTAGTTGCATTTTATTCTCCCTCCCCTCTCACTCTCTCACTCTCTCCCTCTCAAAACAAAATTCAATGAATAGATCAAATATTAAAGTAAAAAATAAGGAAAAGAAAAAGAAAAAACTTCTCTCATCATCCCGTTTATTTTTTTTTCCGATACCAGATTTAAATAAGAGAATAATAGTGCTGGGAGTTTTTCTTTCTAATAACCATCTTTTTAATGAAGTGCCTTTGAGATGAAAATTGCCTTTATCTGTGGTTTGTATGATTGCTAATACCAACTTAAATTTGTGCAATATTTAGTCTGCTACCTTAAAAGGTAATGTATGTCTTTAGTTGAAGAATGCTTTTTAGAATTAGGATGCAGTTTGCTGATTTCTTCCAAAATTAATAAAACTTGAATTCTTATAAATGTAAGGGATTTGTAGTCAGGCACCTTGATTTATGCAGTAACCTTTACTTCAAGTGTTTTCTGATTTGCTGACAAAAATAAAGTTGTTATTATCGACTATTTTTAGGTTTACATTTTCGTGATGAGTAGTGATTAAATCAATGATGTAAATAATGACATAAAAGAAAAGAAATTGTTGACTTACCGATTCTTGTGTCTTGAAGACTGCTGAGCTGATGCACTTGATGTGTTCACTTATCCTTCACAAAAGTATTTATGTTTCTCCTCTTAGCAAAGTGTCCTTTTCCAATGCACAAACACTGTTATCTTGTTAATAAACACAAGGAATTAGCTTTAGCTTTTTGCACAGAGTGGTAACAACTATTCAGTGAATCTAGATGGTGTGATGGTAGGGATGCCTCAATAGTTAAGAGCGGTGTCATCAACACGGTGGTTTTTCCATCCTTCAAGTTTTCCTCTGATGATGCTGCTGCTTCCAATATGGCCTCCTAGTCCTATGGTCCGGAGTGAGTTCTCCCAGCATCTCTCTATACATCACCTATCCCATGCTCCAAAACACTGCTCTCTCTCGAGATCAGGCTGCAGTATATATATACTCGGGGTACAGCAGAAAAGATGTATCTACAAATCAAACACAAGATAAAGAAACTAAGTTTGAATCCTAAGCTTTGCGTTAGCACCTAGGAGGGAAGGTTATTTCTGGATAGGTGGATGATTTTGAGTGATGCAGAATAAAAAGAGAGGATTTTCGTTGTAAGATAGGAGAGATGAGTTAGCTAGAGTGTTGTATGGAGATGCTAAACAGTGGACTATACGTTGATAAGAGAGAGTACGAGTGAGGGAGAGAGCTAGTAAGCAAGTGAGCAAGAGGGAGAGAGATACGGAGCTAGCCGCGGTGGAGAGTGCAGGAGAGACGCACAGGGAGAGGCAGAGAGAGAGGGCGAGGACGACAACACACCGCTGATGATACGCTGATGAGGGAGGGAGAGAGAGAGAGAGAGAGAGAGAGCGGGTGACGGAATAGGAGGAGGCAGCCGTGTGGGTTCCATGTGGCATATCTTCCACCAGACACGCATGGTCTGCCTCTTCCTCCCGTCGCCACGGCAGCAATAGAGGACAGAAGAGAGGATGTTAGAGCTCCAAAGGCTGGTGAGCATCTGACTGCTTGCTCGGTGATGTCATCCACCTTTTATACTCCACCCAATACCCTGCAACCTCTAGGAGGTGATATTGATGATGATAGTGATGATGATAACAGTCACACTGTCATACTAATATATGCATGTTGTGTTCCTCTGCCTTGGCAGACACTAGGTGTTTGACTACCAGCCATGGCCTGTCATCCTTAACTTGAGCTTGTTAGGATAGAGGTTGTGTCAGTTGTGTTAGCATCCAGTGATATAAACACTCCTTCAATTGTCATAGACAACATATGGCATTGATGATAATAAAAATAATAATGATTATCATAATGAATGTGACAACAATTTTAGAGATTAATACTTTTCACTATAGCGGATAATGATCAGCATTATCGTGAGCAGTAAATCTAATTCTCTTATTGATAGGAAGAATGTTTCGTATAGTGATAGTGATAACAATTGTATGATATAAATGGTTTAAAAGAAAAGCTAAATTTTCATGAGCTTTAAGGAATACACCTTATCCTCTGATGAATAGTATGAATGTTTGAAACAAAAATGACAATGATGATTAGGATAAGAAGAAAAAAATGTGAACATTAGTGTGAAGATCTTTTTATTATAGATTTAGTTGTCAGTATTGATAATATAATAATAATTTTGTATATGTTTTGTTATATGTCCGAGAGTAGGCTCTAGATAGCTTTATAAATAATGATTGAGATTTTAATGATGACGATGATGCCACTTTCTGGAAATCTTATTTAAAAGATATTACATTTGAAATCACTAATGCTATAGGTATAACTCTACTCCTACTACTACTATTACTACTTCTACTATTACTACTACTACTACTACTACTACCACTGCTACTACTACTACTACTACTACTACTACTACTACTACTACTACTCCTACTACTACTACTACTACTACTACTCCTACTACTACTACTACTACTACTACTACTCCTACTACTACTACTACTACTACTACTACTACTACTACTACTACTACTACTACTACTCCTACTACTACTACTATTACTACATATACTACTACTACTACCTTTACATCTACTACTACTACTACTACCTTTAAATCTACTACCACTACTACTACTTCTACTACTACTTTGTATACTAATACTACTATTACTACTTCTTCTACTATTTTGTTTGTTTGTTTGCTATTCATTTGTTTTTAAAGAATATAAATGTTTACAATCAACCTGTTAGGGTTAGGAACTAGGAAAAACAACGGAAGAATATTTGTGGTGTAGATTTAAAAATAAAAGAGCACTAATTAAGAGTTGTGACGTACTCTAATAGTGGACTGATTTCAATCTTAGTTGCGTCACTGACTCACTGGCGGGGCACACCCAATCCCAATAGAATCAAAAACGTAAAAGGAAGCAGTTTGTTATTTTGTTTGGAGTATTTACACATTATGTTTACTACTTCTCTTCTGCATCTCTTCCTCCCTCCTTCCGTCCATTCTTTCCTCTGACATACCTATATGGTCGATGCATTATTCATGAAACTTGATTTCCTTATTCATGCTCGTGTATTCCATATTGAGAGACAGTTTTGTTGATGCGACTTCTTTCTTTGCAGGGATATGTCTGATTCACACGATATCATACAATGATTTTGAGCAGCAGTATGCTAATTTTCAGCACGCATTTGTGAATAAGATACATACATGTAGATCTTTGGAAATGCCAAAAAATGGTAGGTCAAAGGGGGAGGGGGGAGGGGTGTCAGCTCCACAGAAATACGCTCACTGATTGCACCACTGCACTATTCCTGGTTTCCACACTTCATTTCTGTCCCTGCAAAGTTTGCAAAACATTTGCCACTGCCTCTTCAACAACAGACAGACATCAATGTTCACACTGGTTTTGACAGTGTTACAGTCTTTTTACATAATATTACAGTTTGTTTGACACAGCATTCCACAGTGTGGTCACGTTGTTTCCACACTGCATTTCTGTCCCTGTGAAATCTGCAAAACCATTACAACCGCACTATGACCTCAGATAGACACTGGTTTCACACTGGTAAACACAATGTTTTAGTGTGTTTACATTCTTCTATTTTTTACAGTCCACACCATTCCACAGTGTGGGTCACATTGTTTCCACACTGAATTTCTGTCCCTGTGATTTTTTTGAACTTGTGCCACTGTACTACAGCAGACAGCCATTGATTTCACACTGACACAGTGTTACTGTGTTCACATTTTGTCACAGTACACAGTATTCCACAGTGTGATCACATTGTTTCCACACTGCATATTTGACTCTGCCAAGTTTGCAATACATGTACAACCCTATAATAATAACAGACAGGCATTGTTTTTACACTGGTTAGTGTAAACAAACAATGTGTTTACATCTTGTCACATTCAACATTATTCCACAGTGTGGGTCTCATTGTTTCCACACTGCATTTGTGTCTCTTTGAAATGTTTGAAAGTTGTGCCACTGTATTTACAACAACAGACATACTTTACTTACACATTGACACAGTGTTGCATTGTGTTCACATCTCATCACAATACATATTATTCCACTGTGTGCATGGTCACTTACACCATAGTCACAAAGAAAATGAATTTACAGAATGATAATAGAGGGCAATAAGAGTACTTCCGCAGAATCATTGTACTGATCTACTGATTATACTTATCTGCGATCTACGCAAACTACCGGTAGTGGCTAAAGATGGGTTGTTTTTGGAAAAATCCAGCTTGTTTCATGGTACTATAATCTTTGTCCACATTATAATACAATAAATGAGATAACTCACAGCTATCTCTTATTCGACATTATTTATGATATGCTTTCTTTATACGTCTCATGTTCTTGGTAAACTACATATTACACAATTTTCAAATTTTTAATGAAATGGAATGCTTTTGTCACATAAATTCAAAGACATGTGTATAAACAAATATTATGTTGAATAATCATGTTTTGCTTGAAAATTGATGTTGATATATTCTTGATTATTTGTAGAATTATCAAGAATTGATTTGAACTCCAAATACAATTTCAAGATAATTTTAAGCATTGTAGAAAGCGAAGAAGGAATAACTAGTTTAAGCTTTCAAAGTATAAATAAATCTAAGATGTCTTAATTTCATTACATGTCTGTTGAACAACAAATACCATTTCAAGATAATTTCAAGCATTGTAGAAAAAGAACGACTAGTTGTAAACATTTACAAATGAGATTATCCACAACAATATGAAAAAGCAGGAAAATATTGGACATTGCCAGCAGGAATTGGCTTTAAACAATAGTAAATTATTGAGATTGTCTAAAAGACAAAAATAACCGACTGTATAATTGCTTAAAGATAATGATGATGATGATGATGATGATGATGAACATCACTGTTTTTTATTCAGGGAGTAAAGATGGAATCTTTCTGATTGGGTTAGTCTGCAGACATGTGATGAAATTAAGACATCTTAGATTTATTTATATTTTGAAAGCTTAAACTAGTTATTCCTTCTTTGCTTTCTTCAATGCTTGAAATTATCTTGAAATTGTATTTGGTGTTCAAATCAATTCTTGATTATTCTACATATAATCAATAATATATATTCATCAATTATCAAGCAATACATGTTTATTGAACAGAATATTTTATATACATGTCTATGTGTTTATGAGATAGAAGCATTCCATTATCAAGAATATGAGACATGTAAAGGAATTGTACCATGAATAGTATTGAAAAACAAAAATCATAAACAAAAATCATAAACAATACTTGGAATGAGTCATTGAAACTGATGATTATTGCATTTCATATTTAATTGATTATAGCCTTGTAAACAATTCTGTGTAAATGTTTTCATTGTTGCTTCCAAGGAAAGGGTATTGATAATTTAAAGCATATCTGAAAAAGCCCACCTGAATTCCTGATAAAACCCACACATTAGATTTAGGCTTTCAAAGTATTGAATCTCTTTAATTGAATTTCTTTAATCTCTTTAATCATGTAATCTTTAAGATGATGTCATTACTCAGTTTGACATAATTTTGATATTTGCTGTTTGATTTACTTGTTCTACAATAGCCTAACACACTGTGAGAGATTTACCGTGGGCTTGTATATCAACAACATCAACATTTGTGAAAGTTTTGGTAAGAAACTTCTCAAATCTACATCAAATGTATGAAATATGTATACATAAAAATGGCTCATATCACATTTGAGAATGATACTGTTTTTGTTTTAGCTGTATTTGTTAAAGTTAAGTCCATTTGTTTTCTATATTCACAAACAAAAATCACAAACAATGATAATGAATATTCAATTAAGTAGAAATAGTGAATAGGGTAGATGAAAAAAAAGCAGTACAAAAATACTAAAATGATAGGGGATAACAAAGGCCTATAGACCTATCTATTGTCAACAAAATGAGATTTAATTCACACAAAATCTTAATTCAATATGTATTTTGTTTCAGTGCACAATTTCATTAATCAATACTTTAAAAAATTAGTCTCACTATTTAATTTTTGTACTTGACATTACGTTACAAATATATGCATGATCTCATCAAACAGAATATTTCAGAAAATTCAAATGTATTATAATCATTGTCAAAACAATGATAATGAACAAAATGACATAGTGATAATGAGAAATGTTGTTGGTGGTCACACAAACTGTTACTTTATACTTGCTTTCAAAATGATGAATTTCAGTGGAAAGAAAACAACAACAAAGTTTGATGTCCCCCCCTCCCACATTAGTTTAATATGATTTAATTCACTATGGACATTATGAAAGTCATTAGTAGTCAAGGTGCTTTAACTGACAAAAATACATTTCGAATAATAGATCTATAATTATCTTTTTTTAAAAACCTTGACGTCATTTTTAGTAGAATGCTAATATTCTGCTTACCCGTTTGCTCATGTCAACAGTATTTTTATACTTGGCAAACAAATTCACAATGCTCTCATACACATATAAAACCAGCATATATGTATTTATATTTTCTAATATTATTTTAAAGAATGAAAAAAGGCATGCATAGTCATAGAATAAGAAGAAAACAGGGGTTCTTAGATGTGTACAATTGATTGTATAATATGCTTTACCCAAATTCTCCCCAAAAGAGGCAGCAGTGTCTTCCCTTAGTGCTTTCTACATTTGGTGATACACAGTACAATCCCTCAGGAAAGGGGCAACAACAAAAGAAAGAGAAAGATAGAATAAGAGATAGATTATCATGACTTTAAACTAACCCATAATATAATCTGAATTAACCAACATCTAACAATTTTGTTATACTCTGCTCCGAATCTGCATGCCTAGATGGGCAAGCATGCAAAAGAATGCATCTTCATGTACATGTCGGTTCCTGGTTTGTTAGTAGCGTCGCAGAGAACAGGAGTTATGTGGGCTTGTGTGCCCTCTCCGTCAGCCGCTGGACATGGGTAGCTCTTTCCCTTCGGAGGGGTCCTAATCTAGCCTATACATGCTCTCTCGCTATTGATATAACAGCCACTGTGTATAGTAGTTGTACAAATCTATATGCACTTGTTTAGATAATATGTATTGTTTACTTGGTCATATATGGGGGCATCGGTTGAAATACCACTTTGTTATTGAGTGAGTGACAGCTGTGTATCTTTCGTTGTTAATTCTTCCTCTTCCAGAAATAACTTTCATTTTTGTTGCAGAATTTTGCGAGAGGGTTACTCGGAGGAAAGTGAAAATAAGTCATAAAGATGAAAAACATTCTTTCTTCAAGTTGAATGTGAAGAGAGTGAAAGTGAAGGAGAAAGTCAGCTTGACTTCAAATAAGGAAAGTGAAATAGTCGGAGACAAAGATACAAGTTATATTAACAGGAAGATAAACTGAAATTCAGAGACAGAGAGAGAGAGAGAGAGAGAGAGAGAGAGAGAGAGAGAGAAAGAGAGAGAAAGTGAGAGGGAGAGTGGTATATGGCCGTTCAGAGCTAGAAGGGTATTAACTCTGTGTAAAAGTATAACATTCAACGCCCTTTTGGCTCCAAAGAGACAAGAGAAAAAAGGACAATGAAATTGTGAGAAGTACTACTTTCACTTATGATTATAAAGAGTTGACAGCAAGAATGCTTACTAAATCAACTACATATGTTTAATTCAGAGCTCTCTTTCCATATGTTGTATTTCTGTGGAATTGATCTTCTTTGTTCTTTTTCAAATACTTTATACCTAATTACTACAGCTCACTATTTTGACAGGCTTGATTGTTTGATTTTTCTTTCTTTTTTCATTTTGAGCTATCCAAATTGTGTATTTCTTTGTAATATGAAGGCACAACCAAGACACATTCTCTCTTTCTTTAGGCCCGTCTTCACTATCTCGAGATTGCCAAATATCCAGCTATTTGAACTATCCCGATCGCAAACTATCCAGCTATTTGCGTCTTCATTAGACCGAAGTAGCAAATTAGCTGGATAGTTGGTTGGGATAATATCCCAAGATATCTTGGAATAGTTTGCAAAATATCCTTTTTATTGGCAAAATATCCAGCTATTTGTCCCGTGCGTCTTCACTAGACCGAAGATCGCAATACACGCTAACGCTGAGCAAAATATCTCGAGCTAATTTCTCAAGGTCGAGTTTTGAGTTTCGAGGTCGAATCTCGAGATAGTGAAGACGCGATTTGTTACTTCAGGATTATTTCCCAAATAGCGGGCTATTTGGCAATCTCGAGATAGTGCAGACACGCCTTTTGTGTCTCTTTCTCTGTGTCTCTCTTCCTCTCCACCTGTTCTAGTTCTTTCTCTCTCCCCCTCTCTCTCTCTGTGTCTGTCTGAATCTCTCTGTCTCTCTCCCTTTCTGGATGTGTTCATACTTTTTTTGTGAAGCCAGAATAAGGACCATGAAATATAAGTCAAACACAATGGTAAGATGCAAGATTTATAATATTTTTTTAAATGGCAAAATGGGGCTGCAGACTCCTGCTAGAAATTCTTAATTCTTATTTTCAAATGTTTGCAGGTACATGTATGTTGCTATGCTATAATCTGTAGGACACTCTCATCGTAAGCTTTCAATTTGGTTCTTTTGGCCCGAATAATAATGTCCTAACAATCATATTTGTACTTAAATTGTTTAGGTTATGCACAAAATACATTCATTTAGTATATCACAGAATTTGGCATAGATATGGAATGGAAAATTAAAAAATGTAATGTTATATATACACCATTAGGATTTAGATTGTGTTCATGAGATTTCAGATATCCTAATTTGGTCGTTTAAGCTCAATATTTGTGTGAATTTCCTCTACCTTATTGTATAATTCAAATTTATGACCATTTGAAAATCTAAGAGAAGAACTAGACATATTTTAAAAGTCTGATTCTGGGCTGAAAATCCCAAATGCTGCAGCTCACTTTCCCCCTCCATCTCCTCCCTCCCACTCTCTATCTCTCCCTCTCCCACTCTCCCTCTCCCACTCTCTCTCTCTCTCCCCCCTCTCTCTCTCTCTCTCTCTCTCTCTCTCTCTCTCTCTCTCCCTCCCCCTTTCTCCCTCCTCTTTCTAGCTCTCACATAGCCAGCTTAATTTTAAAATGTTTTGATAATAAATCTCTCTTCCCCTTTTCTGTCCCTTTATTAACCATTTGTATGATTTCTAAACTTCTGTCTGCCATGGTCACTGGAGTACATTTCAAGTTCATTTTTTATTCAAAACCACACAAAACATGATATAAAATTTTACATAAAAAGACACTGGTAATAGTACATTAATCAACATATATTAACTTGATTACATCATAAAATGAATGGTTTTAGGACCCCTTTAGAAGCTAAGCTTGTGAGCGGGGAATCGACTTTGGTGGTTTGATTAGCTCGTAGCTGTACCGGCCCTCTGTACTAGGTTTGTCAGTGAAATGATAAGACATGCAACCAATCTCCAGAGCTCGAGCTCACGGCTCTCCCTGCCTGCCTTTCTCCCTGTCTACTCGCCTCGCTGTCTGCTTGCCTGCCACGCGACCACTAATCACGGCACGTGGCGTTCGACCCTCTAATGACCTTTCTTAAATGACCCGGCAAGGTCAAGTCTACCAGATTGGCAGCGTGACCTGCCCCCCCCCCCCCCCTGCCATTTGGGTTTCCAACTTTCCATAGTGTAAGAGGAAAGATTGCATTAGAGGACCTATTTATGGATGGAAATTGTAATATGCAGCTAAGTTTTAGATATGAAATAATAAGTGTACATTGGTTTGAACTGTTTTTTAAAACTATTTTGGTAAGTCTATGCTTTTTCACATATTATAGGTCTAACACTAACAGTTTCACTCGACATTCCTACAAAATATTAGAAATTAATGATGTCCTCAATCGAGAAATGTTTGGATGAGAATACTTGAAACTATTTATGTCAATACATACACACACACATCAAACAGTAGAAGGAAAAGATTTGTAGAGAGAGCATACACCTTTATGATAACAAATATGGGCCAATGCTGATAGTTTGACTCCTCGATATTAGGAATAGGTCAAGTAAGATGCCCTTCTGCTTATATTGATTCACTTCCTGCACTTGAAGGTAATGAGATTTTAGCGATTCATTGGGGAAGATTTTATTTCTTTCACTTTTATGAAGGCATACACATTTCAGGGCATGTGATAAATGTCCTTTACTCATTTTTCAAATTGTGTAACCTTATTTTATTCAACTTTCTTGTAGTGTTACTTCATTTATTCTTCTGTGTAATCCTATTTGTCTTCCGTTTTTTGGAGGGGGGGGGGTTCTTATCGTTCATCTTCTCTTTCATCTTCTCTATTCCATTCCTCCACCGTTGCTTCATCTTGTCCTGTCTTACCTTAGGCAGGTCATTCACAAAACTCTCATTGTCCCCAATCAACTCCGGATCAATTGCACTAGCTGGGGCAATGACGTCAATCTCAAACTCCACATGCCCTCCACGAGAAGAGAGAGAAAAAAAAGTTGAAAAAGAAATGAGGCTATACCCATGTGAAAAACCTCCAGAGAGTTATCAATATCCATTTTCCTCATCAAAAGTACGTCATAAATGGTATGATCACTTCACCCTCCCCCCCCCCCCTCATTCGTAAAGATTTGTACTGTAACTCTCCCATTGACTATCTCAGGGTGCGTTTATCATCTTTTGCCGCTCAGAAACAGCGTTTCTATACCTACATATCGAACCCCACTATATGGACATGATTCGTTTATCAACTTGTCACGATTCACAACAAAGGCCTTGTCTCTGCGCAACTGCTTTGCGCTGTTTGACCCGGGAAGCAGAGAGTTGCTCAGAGGTCAACTAGGGCATAACACCTGGCACGTGCTATTTTTCTGAACCAGAAAATAAGCCTGGGAGGGTCCTATATGTATGTGTCTTTTAAAACAGCTTTGCGTTTATCATATTGCAAATTTGCCTGAAACACATTTGAAAACGCTGATTCTAGGCCAGAAAAGGGATGATAAACACACCCTCAGACAACAGAACATCCAAACCACCATCCCCCTTTCTTGACTTGATCCTTTCCAATGCCCCTTCCATTAATCCTCAAGTGCTTATAATACTGCTGGAGCATCATAGGAGTTTGCAAACAAAAGTGGAGCAAAATAATGTGCATTATTTTAGTGATACAATTATGCACAAATAGCAACATTTTTCCACAGATCCAGACTTTCAGAGCATTTTTAATTTGGACTGTTCTAGCTCAGTCAAAGGTCACTTGGTTTCTCACACCCACTTTCCCTTCATGAAATATAATCATTTTTATGTTTCTGTGGCGGCTTACTGCATTACATATAAAGAAGCCTTTATCATCAATAATTAATATTATGTAATAGATCTTGAGCAAAACCAGTGTGCTATACATGTTTTGTAGTTTATGATGATACGTCTGAGAACAGCAGTCTAGTTTATATGGTCTCTTAGAAACATGTTTAATTCTTCATTATATAACAAAAATATAATTATGTCATATCCCTACTGCCCCCTCTCATGAGTATCTGCAACTTTATTGTTGGGTGCAAAGATTTAATTTTCTTTTGTAAAAGTAGAGCATGTTCCGTCTCTTACATGATCAGTCTTGCAATTTTTCTTTGAAAAATACCTCTGATGATTCCAAATTGTCCTTGACAGAACCAATCTATAATTACATCATTGCATCATCATCCCTATATTGTCAAAGAGGATACGTCCCCCTTCAACCATAACTGCTTTGGTTTCTTTCCATTTATTTTGATCAGTGTAATTGTGTTAAACACAGAGTTTAGCTCCACAATAGGCCTGTCCTCATCAGCTCAAGTTTGCCAAATAACCCACTATTTTCAGACTCTGGATATTATCCCGAAGCACAAAATTGCGTCTTCACCAGACCGATTCCCTCACCACAAACTAGCTCGGACGGGCGCAAATTAGCCTGCTATTTCCCAACTTAGCGAGATATTTTGGAAACAAGAACAAGATTTCTCAGGATATTTTCTTGACCAAATATCCCGCTAAGTTCTGCGGGCTGATGAAGGCGCAAAATTAACTGGTTAATTTGCGATCTGGATAGTTAAAAAAGGTATTATTTGGCAAACTCGAGCTGATGAAAACAGGCCTAAAGGGGGAGCCGTTTGCTTCTCGGGATCCATCATCCAGTCCTTCTTGGCCTTCCCGATAGCTGAGATGATATTCTATCATGTTGTGTCTGCAACATTCTTCCCTGAAATTATCCCTACATTGTTTCCTAGTGTATCTTCAAGGCTGTCCTCCTCTCAGGTGAATGCACCGGAAATGAAGAATTTATGCCACTGGCCGCTAATTTACAGTTTTGATGTAAAGGAAACCTCTAATAATGAAAGAAACTGTTGAAGGTTCATATCAATGTGTAGATATTTCTCCTATATCTGGTAAAAGATAAATTAAGGGCTTTCATTTAATGAAAGAAATCAAAACCATGTTTTTTTTAAGTGTAAAGATTGGCTTAAATTGGCTATTATTTCTCACTTTTCAAATTTTTGGATTTTCCATGGAAATTTATAATTCAGTTTATTGTTATCTTTGGTAGAGGATTACTTAACAAGGGGAGCACTTTTAGGACTTTCTTACATTAATGATCCTTATAAAAAGATTGACTGTTGTTTATCAAAGTTCTTTAATGGATCTTTTGATAGAATGCCAGCAATTTTGAGGTGCTTTCAACATCAAGACAGGACCTTTAAATCGTAAAAAATGAACATTTGAAAAGAAAAGGAAATAGTAAATGTGTACATAAAAAAGTATTAACAAAAATCATATGATTCATATAAAGAAGTGAAAATGAGAATACCACACAGGGACATAAAGCTGAATTGTATCACAAGCAAAGAGAAGCAAAGAGAAGCAACCATATAAGTGACATATTTCAGTCTTCCAGGTTCATCAGTCAAATCCCCCCCCCATCCTAATTTGCTCTCTGAACTTCACCTGTACTTGAACTGAGACCCTAATTATCCATCAGAGGGGGTTGCCTGAAATTGAGGAATGCAAATGTATAAAGAAATGCTCTGTGTTAGTACACAGGTCAGTGAAAGGACAGATTGGGGCAATTCCACGGTAACGGAAGGACACTCAGACAAGATTTTTGAACTTCAGGTTCATACTAAAAGAACTGTTTTATTAGTATAAGATGTGAAACAGTACAGATATAATACCTATATAAGTGCCTTTAATTCTCCCAAAAAAAATTGTCATTATAGTTAAGTAGTTTAAGAATGTGCATATTAATTATCTCTGTAACGGAAGGACATAAAAATGGACATGGTTTTTCCAGTTAATTAGTGTTTATCCAAACTTTGTGAAGTTGATGAAGCTTTCCACTTGACTGAAACACATTTTGTTCCCCATAGTTTAATACATACTAATAAAACAGTTCTTTTAGTATGAACCTGAAGTTCAAAAATCTTGTCTGAGTGTCCTTCCGTTACCGTGGAATTGCCCATTGTGAATCAGCTTTTTTTCACTGGACAAAATACTTCCTATAGATGTTGATATTATCATCTGCTAAGACTAGTAAGAGCCACAAGGTTGTTAGCTTATATATACTTCCAAACACATAGCTAATGCCCTTCTGGCTCTTAAAGGTAAAGACCAGTTTTGGGAGCTGTTTCACAAAGATTCTAAGTCGAACTTAACTCTAAGATGGACTTAAATATTATGGAGAGCCATTTGTAGCCTCATGATGAAATTATTCAAAAGCAAAAATTCAAGTATTTTAGACTTTTCATCAATTCCACATCAAGAACATGAAATGTCCCATGATAATAGAAAATATGAACGATTTGAATCAACATTTTATGCCTTTTAAAATAACTTTTACAAAGTATTTTCAAGAATGCTAATGGCTTTCCATAATTGTTAAGTCCAACTTAGAGTTAAGTTCTACTTAGGATCTTTGTGAAACACCCCCCAGTTCTGTTCATGCGATTGCATTGTGAAAGAAACGTTGTGGAATTGATCAGAAAAGGTTGATCATCTAGCATATAAGTATGGGTGTGTACTGCAAGGTTCTGGAATCATCAAAATGATAAGAAATTTGGCCGAGTCTTAGTAAAGTTACAAGCACTGTACACAGACAGATGTATATGGGACTGAACGAACATGTGGCATGAAAATTCGTCCTGATTTTTATGATGTTACATGCCATATTTAAAATATTAAGGCATTTGAAGAGCCATGCTTTTCAAGGAACATGTCTTATTTGATGTTCTTCCACACTTGTATGATACAATGATAATGGTCACAAATTATTTTTCACCTTTTCCTAGAAATCAACCTTCTCTTTAACAGAGGTTTTTGAGTTATGCCAAGGGGAGAGTAGATTTGTAACGAAATGGTTAATTTCATCAGAGAGTGGTATTGAACACAAACTATGAAGCTTTATCCTTAGACTCATTGGTGATAAAGAAGAAAGAAAATTAGAAACCAAATCATTTGACTGGCAATTTTAAGAACAAAGCGTTATAAAGAACGAGATTGTGATTGGCTGATGATAAAGGTTTTGGCCTTGCTTGTAGGCTAATCCCTGCTTAGGCTTAACTCATATAATAAGGTCTAGAATTAGAGACTGTCGACTGCACCTATAGGCCCTGGCCTGTAGCTGCTCCGAACCCTTTCAGGCACTGGAATACTGTAGTTAGGCTAGGTGCAAGGCTTATGGAATAATTTCAAATAGAGTCTGTGCCTGCATCCTAGTTTTAGCCTCAATTCTAGGCTTTATCCCTTTTATAATCTTGATAACCGTTTTATTATGGGTTTCATTGGTTGGTTGGTTGGTTTTATTTTCCGTATAAAAATTCAAATACATACAAGAATACAATTTACAAATATAATACAAATCAAGAATTAAAAACGGCTGGAATGCTCTATTCAGAGCCATTATTAAAATGGCTCTGTTTTTCCCAGAGGTCATGTCTAATCTTTAACTTTTTCTCTGATAAAGAGCAGGGCAAAAAGGCTTGGAAATAAATATTTCTTGTTCAATACTTTTCTAAAAAATAGATCACATAGATCTTTACTGCTTTTCCACATGAAAAGTTATAGAGAGAGCAATGTTTGAAAAGAAAGAAATTATAAAAAATTGTTTGACAGTCACTGGCTTATATCAGATATCAGTCTGTATATGTGTACCTCAGCAAAGAAAAATACTTCAGTAATTTTAAGACCTAAATTTTTCCTTTATTTCATTTTTTTTTGGAAACTTTGTATTATCATTCTTTGGTTAATTCTTTCCATGTTATAAGAATCTGTACTACAATTTTTAAAACATTTTAATGTGAGTCATGCAGACTAGGTGCAGAACTAAGTCTATTGAATGTTAAAGCTGGCACACTTGCAACGACGGGAGGTATGTGTGGCCTGGACAAAACATGTCGCTTCTAGATCTGTATCATAATTGATTAGTTTATGTCATCACCGTGACTCACTTCATACAGCACACCATATCAAGCCTTGAACCAAGACCAACAGTTTAGTTAGCGACGTAAATATTCATATATGAATGATACATGCCAATAAAACAACAACAACATCAAGCACAAACCATTTTTAGACATACGGTTATCAATTAAATTAGTCATAGGCCTTGAAAATTAGATTGATTTATTTCTGGTATTTAGACAGGGTAACTCATTATCACCAATAATGGTGGTCTTCCACGAGGCCCTGTGTCACATAATGAGGTACAGTGGTTGGAAAAAGAAAATAAAAAAAAAATAATAACAAAATCGTGAACTTAAATTCATAAAAGCATAGTGATTTTTTTGTGTCATCCGTAACTAAAGTATGAAATGTGGACTGGCTGAATGAAGGCCTTTGTTGAATACTTTTAGATGTAATCTGTAATATGTCACATTCTCAACAAACATACATAGGGACAAATCAATTTTTCACATACTTGAACAATTACAAAACTTGGTAAGGGTATGAATAATTTAGTTATTAACAGTTTAGTTAGCAAGCACAAACCATTTTTTAGACAGTTAACAACTAAATTATTCATACGCCTTGTAAATTTGATGTTTTTGTGTTATTCGTAACTCAAGAATGGAAGGTGGACTGGCTGAATTAGGGCCTCTGTTGAATAGTTTTAGATGTAATCTGTAATATGTCACATTCTCAACAAACATAAATTGGGAGAAATCAATTCTTCACATGCTTAAAAAATTACAAAACTTGGTAAGGGTATGAATTATTTACTTGTTAACTGTATATAAGTAGGGTCTGGAATATCTTGACTGTAAAACTATTATTTCAAACTCTTGAGCCTATCTCACACTACATGTAAAGCAGGGCTCCCACTTGGCCGAGTTGTATTAGCGAGTTATGGCGAAGTGTGGTGAGTTGCCTCAAAGAGGCACTCGCAATAACTCGCGAACAATTCAGTATGGCTTAGCGTAACTCTTTACAACATTCCAAGACTCTCCTCGAAGTCGCGAGCAGTTCCAAAATGTTGAACATGTTCACAAATTTTCCCCGATTCGTTGTAATTCGAGGTGATCTCGCCTACACTCGTAATATTCTCGCATTACTCGTAACAAGCTCGCGCTGCACTCTTCATAACTTGTAGCAACTAGCCACCTTATGAAGAGTGCAGCGCAAGCTTGTTACGAGTAATGCGAGTATATTACGAATGTAAGCGAGTTCACCTCGAGTAACAACGAATTAGTGAAAATTTTGAACATGTTCAAAATTTTCGCTGATTCGTTGTAGCTCGAGGTAAACTTGCTTAACACTCGTAATATACTCGTAGCAACTCGCCACCTTATGACGAGTGCAGCGTGAGCTTGTTACAAGTAATACGTGTATATTACGAGTGTAGGCGAGTTCACCTCGAATTACCACGAATCGGGGAATTTTTTTGAACATGTTCAAAATTTTGGAACTGCTCGCGACTTCGAGGAGAGTCGTGGAATGTTGTAAAGAGTTACGCTAAGCCATACCGAATCGTTCGCGACTTATTGCGAGTGCCTCTTTGAGGCAACTCACCACACCTCGCCATAACTCGCTAATACAACTCGGCCAAGTGGGAGCCCTGCTTAATGACTACGATCCAATTTGGGAAGAATTTAGAAATAGCATTTAATATGAACATTCCAACTTGAAATCTTAATAATCGAGGATCCAAATAATCATATACTTAATAAAATCTAAATTCAATGAATTTCAAGCTTCCTTGGAGAAGGAAATTAAAGTTAAATTGGCTTAGAAGTGTAGTGACGTCAAACCGGTAGTGTGATTGTCTATAATTTGAAGCTGATTCGGCTTTTGTCTATTAGTTTTAGCCTACTCTATTAATGTTTCCTGTGGTTTAATTTACACCCACTTTGTAATTTAAATTTCTCCAGTTTTTGAATTCTTCTCTTTCTGCCTTTTCGTTTGTCCTCTACCCCTCAATTACTTTGCTTGTTTTTTTTCTCACTTTTTACCTACAATCCTCTCCCATACCTCTTCCCCTCATCACCATAATTTTTTCTTTTCTTTTTCTTTTTATCTTGTTCTTAAATATCTCACATTATATTTTTACAGCTGTTAGTATCTCTCTCTATTGCACTTCTTCAGTATTTAATTTGGATGTAACTCTCTTGCATATATTGATTTATATGTGTGCTTTAAATTGTTGTAAATATTTTCATTCTCCTGTAGGCTCTACATTATTTTTGTCTGTTACATATATTTTGTTTATTTATTTTTTAATAAGCAGATTTGTATACAAGTGCATCTAGTTGTCTTCTCACATAAGTTAGTTTTATGTTAATGACATGTACTCTGAAATGTTCTGGTTCCAGGTATACTAATCATACTTGATACTTGTAATTATAATAAATTGCATATTCATCATAGTAAAAAATACTTGAGGGTAGCCCAAAGTATTTATTTCTCAAGGACCAGCAGATCATGCTTCTATGCCTCTACCTTTTCCAATCACTTGCCCAAATTTTAACAATAGCCTGTATTAAAAGCCATTGCCAATGGGAGTTGAGTGGTCCCTGTATTAAGCCAATGGTAATTTAACAAAATATTACATATCGGTTTAAATGCAGTGTTACAAAATTCAAGGAAGACTTTAGTTGATTCCTTTATCTGGTCATGCGATACATGTGTCACAGCAGTGCCTACAATTGAAGATGAAGATGATGAGATTAGGCTCTTCCTCGATAGCCAAAGTAGCCTAATAATTCTGAACCAAGGACATTAGCCCCATAAAGTAGTTACAAAATATTTCGATAGATAAAGATGATGAGACTTAAAAGACTATTACTTCAACAAGTCCTTTAGAAATGGTATCTTCAGGACTGCTAGATCATCCTTTGCATCCTAGCGCAGTGTCAGGTGACTCTGGCCCTCATTCCCTGGCCCAAATTCCAGCCTCGTATCAAATAACCAAGATGGTATCTCCTCTGTCAGTGTAACTCTCAATTTTCTCTGAAAGTGTCCTCTTACAACTAGTTACAAATAGGTATTCCTGAGATGAAGACGATGAGACTATAGACTCATCCTCATTAGCCAAAGTAGCCCCCTAATTCTGATCCAAGGAAATTAGTCCAATGAACTTGTTACAAAATATTTATTTTTCGATGCTGATGAGACTATACTCTCTTATAAGCCCAAGTGGCCAAGGTAGCCCGCTAATTTTGATCCAAGGAAATTAAGCTTGATGAACTATTTATATTTATGAAATATTTATTCTTTTGATAAAGATGAAGCGACTAGGCACTTCTTCTTGAGCTTGCTTGGGTTGTACGAAGCTTGCTCCTGTGACAATAGCTCTGCCGTATTTTCCTAGACTCACCAAATCCTTAACCTCGACGCTAGACCCAACACTAAACCTGACCCTACCCCCTAATCCTAAAGCTAATCTTTAACCCAATCCCAAGCCTAACCCTAACAGGAAGACAAATACTGGATTTATGCTCATGAACTTTAGGTAATCATTATTCATTTATCCACCGATGGCACATTCTCTGATACACAGGTGAAAGTATTCTTCTCAATAGGGCATACAAAAGGTATCTATGAAGCATCTCCATCACGTTGGCAACGTTTTATTCTAAAATGCACAAAGTGGGACGTCTCCATGTGTAAGAGATCTGTGGATATTTGGGGTTCATTTGTACCAAAGCTAAATACGAACTGGGTTTCGTTTCACATAGCCTTTTTTCAATGACAAATGACAAAAATCAGTGACAAATCTGCTGATAACCAATCAGAAGCAAGGATTTCAGTAGCTTATAACAAAAACTGTCATTTGTCACTGATGACAGGTTTTGTGAAACTCCCCCCTGGTAGTAGCAAAGTCAGGGTACCCTTGTCTGGGCTAGTGGAGATGAGCCTACTGATGCTCTCCCCCCTCCCCCCCCCCTCCCCCCTCCCCCCTCCCCCCTCCCCCCCTCCCCCCTCCCCCCCCCTCCCCCCCCTCCCCCTCTTGTGAGGCCTGGCACACTTCTCAGGAATGGAAGGAGACACAGCTTTGTTTTTCTACTCTCTTCCGCTTTAGTTTTCATCTTTACACAATTGGTTGGTAACCGACTTTGGTCAAGTGGGTCGAAGGTCACTCAAGGAAAAGTGGAACAGTTGTCTTAGGGTCAGCCGGCTTCCTTCTCGTTTACTATCCTTCCTAGTTACATGTATGTCTTTTTGTTTGTGTAAACTTAAAGGGATAGTTGAATTTTGTTGCAGAGGGCGCTATACAAAACAATTTTTTGTGAGATAATGAAAAACTGAATTAACATACAAATAAATGACAAAATCGTCTTTGTTTGATCAAAATCGGTTCAGAGACAGCTGAAATATCCACATATATAACAATTTCTAATATTTTTGATGCCCCACAAATATTCGATAATTTGAACCAGCCGTTGAAAAAACAAGAAAGCGCCTTATATGTTTTATTCCAGCCAATGCCCATGTTGGCTTTTTGTTGGCTTTTTTGTGTTGGTTATAATACGCACAACCAGCTGGCCCGGTTGTTGTTATTATTAAGGAATTAATGACTTAACGGTCACCGTACAAAATTTAGAGTTCAGCATACAATACAAGAGGAGAGAGAGAGAGAAAGAGAAAGAAAGATAGATAATGAGAGATCAGTTTACATGTGTGTACTCATTTAGACCTATCATTTATAAATCTTCTGTTGAAAGCCATAACATCTTTAACTCATATGCTTTTACTGATACAGTCTGTTTTTTAAAGTTATAAATACAAAGCATTCAGAGGAAAGTGGGCACAAGAAGCTAACACGTGTGTGAGAGCAAAAAATTACCATTTTGCTTCTGTTCAATCACAAATGAAGGAGAGTCAAAAGTATGTGTTTATGGGGGGGGGGGGGGTGGAGGGGTGCCTTAAACTCCTGAGAAACATCATCAGTGTCATAGCCCATTTACTCGTCCGCCGCTTCTACCAGTACTGGCCAGCGTGAGCCGCCCGCACTCCATGCCTATATTTATATCTGGCCGGCTACACAATCATGCATACTTGCCTTTACTGTACTACTGGAGGATCCCCTGTATGGTATGCAAACTATGTGCGAAATGCATGGAATGTGGAAGCAGGTCTGTAGTGGAGGCAATGCAGGAGGGTAGTCTTCTATCTCAGACCCATACAGAGTTGTCTTTGTCATTTGTCAGATTTTTGGCGTGAGGGCATTCATTCAGGGGGCACAAATCTTTGCAAAAATTCCTCACCAATTAAAGCTTTATCCATCAATTTCCTTGCCTTCAATTTAATTCTTGCAATATCTCTCTCTCCCTCTCTTCATGTACCTCTCCATCAGCAAAATGCCTTTTTTTAAAGACTAATTTGGTTTCCAGAAGATAGTTTTCTTTGATTAAAGGTCTTAAGCTATGATTGCAAAATGATATTTGCTCATCAGGAGTGAAAGAGGGGAAACAGAGAACAAGCACAGAACCTTTCACAAATATCTCTCTTTTTCTCACAGGTTGCATAATGTATGTAATTATATCAATGACAAATCTAGGAAAATGCTTCATCAAGATGGGTCATCAAGAAACTTGTATAGCATTATGATTTATTTTGCTTGCATTGTCATTAACATCTTTCCTTTTTCAATATTGCATTGATCTGAGGTTCAATTTGCACAACTAGATTATGAATGAGGGCTTTGTAATTTTACAGATTATAAAGATTTTGTGAATCCATTGGGTTTCATTTATTGGGGCACTTTTTTTAAACATGACAATCTCTACAGCAATGAAAGGAAAAAAAAGCACTTGACCCCTGTATGACCTTGGCAAGTATGTTTCAAGTATCTTTGACATATACTCTATGTTATTTTCTGTAACTGAAGACATGAGTGCCATGACCACCAAGGTATAGGGCACCCCTATATTATTTAAAGCAATACAACTCAGTAAACCAATACCTAATGGTTGATGACTGAAAAGCAAATTGTTTATTACGACCAGACCTTGTCACAACATTCTATTTCATGTCTCTTTATAGATTAGTCTTTATATCTTGACATACACGTTGCTGTCTTTCATGTTGCTATCTTTCATGTCTTTCATGATATAGTCTCTATCTGCAGACTATTTTGTTTGTCCAGGGCACTTCATCAAGCAGTCATTTGTGTCCTCTGTGGGTGTGCCTTTAATTGATCCCAAGCTTCTGTTGTCCTTTAATTATAGGGACTTCCCCTGATGAGGTCACCAGGCCTCATCCCAGAATTGAATATTTCAGCCTGTACAGATTCCCTCAGTTTTACTCCTCCTACCAAAGTAATTGCCACTTTTGATACTATTTTTTTCCCTTTTGTGAATATGCTTCATAGTTAGATTTCATTTGTCCTTGTCTTATCCTTCATTTTGCTTTCCTTTGTATCATATTGTATATTTCTACTACTTCTACATCTTGTACACTAATTTCTACTACCATTTTTACTACTTCTATTTTTACTACTACTTTTTTTACCACCACTCTTTTTACCACCACTAATGATTTTACTACCACTTGTTTTACTACTACTGTTTTTACTACTTCTCTTTGTACAGGTACTTCTGTTATATCTACTAGTTCCACCTTTTTGTTTTCATGACTACTTCTACATTTGTACATTAATTTCTACTTCAATTTTTACTACTACTCTTTTACTAATATTTTACTAATACTATTTTTACTACTTCTTTGTTTACGACTACTCTTTTAATTTCTACTCTTTTGATTTCTACTCTTTTAACTACTTCTCTTTTAACTACTTCTCTTTTTAATACTTACCATATTTACTATTATTCTTTTTACTGCTACTCTTTTTACTACTCCTCTTTTTATTAATACTACTCTTTTTATTATTACTCTTTGTACTACTACTCTTTTTAACAACTTATATTGCAATTGCTGCTTATTCTGATTCAGGTCATATGTATTCTTCTTGGTTATTGTTGTTGCTATATTAGTTTCAAGCTTTTAAACTAGATTGTCTGCTATTTCCCGTGCTGCTTGTACTTCCACTAACTTTACATCTACTGTAGATCATTGTAATACTTCTACTGCTTCTACTTATTAGGCAGTTCATTTTGAAGTAACTTTCTAGTTCTATTGCTAACAGTAATCATTCCTTTTTTTATATATACTTATGGGGAGGTGTTGTGGTATAGTGGTTGACTCTCAATCCAAGGGTTGAGGGTTTGCATCCCAGCCCAGCACTAACGTCCTTTGGCCAGACATTTTTCCATTTTCGCCTCTCTTAACCCAGGTCTATATCCCAATAAGCCGAAGCACTACATATGTTGTCGCCAGCTATGACACGATTAATCATTTTAGAGCGTCAGGAGCATCACAAAGTGACGGACATGTTCATGTATGGTATATAAGAAGCCATCATTATTACTTTATATTTCTTCTTCCACTTTTGATTATACTTCCACTTCTTCTTTGACTTCTGCTACTTTTTCTTCTAGTTTTACTTCTAGATCTGCTGCTTTTACTTATATTCAAACAAACATTGACTATTATTCCTTTTGCGGACCTTCTGGGACCCGTTTCACAAAGCCTTTTTTCAATGACATATGACAAAAATCAGTGACAAATCTGCTAATAACCAATCAGAAGCAAGGATTTCACTAGCTAATAACAAAAACTGTCATTTGTCACTGATGACAATTTTTATGAAATGGGGGCCCTGGACGTGTATTTTTGTACTACTACATTCCGCTAAGCTACCTCAATAGATATCTTCTTATGCATGCACATCATGTCAATGAATTACTCAGTTGCCCAGTATGTCAGTAGAAATATATTCACGAGTTTGACTCGTCTGTCAGTTGCGATTGGTCCAAAGTATCTGGGCATGCCTTCAGCGCTGCTCAGCTACTCTGTCTCTACTAATTGTCCATTGTGTATCTCAAATGCCCGGTCCAATTACAGTTCTTTGCCAATCAACGGAGACAACACAAAAACAAATTTAAGTAATTCACTAATAGGCAGCAGGATACTCTACTAGCCATATGTGTATCAGTTCTTTTAATAGTCTTCTATTCTAAACCTGAATATATTTTTAAAGGTGTTATGTGATTGTTTGTTTGTTTGTTTGTTTTATTTCCACTTTTTCACATCACTACAAAGAAACATACAAATAAATATACTGAGTAACATGTAAGTTTGACAAAATATGTTTCTAGTTAAAATACAAGCAAAAATAAATATATTGATTGGTGCCAAATCATCATGAAAACATAATCTGCATAAAAATAAGAAATAAGGGGGAGAATGGATATCTTATGTATGTTTAGCAAGTTTCTTACAAAGGAAAAAAGCAGGAGACCACATGTCGTAAGCGTAAATGCTTGATGATGACCATGGTCTATTGAGGATTATATTATCAAAACTACATGAAGTTGTACTTTATGAGCTTCATTAACAGCAAACATTGAATAACATCGCAAGAACAAATTTAAGCGATTTTCTATTAGACAAAAGGATTCTCTCAGCCATATTATGTACATCAAATAATTTTATTGTCTTTTATTCTAAATCCAATCTGTGATTATTTAAAGGTATGCGGTTCAGGAATTACTTATCAAAATGAATAAAACTTAATGATTTATCATTATAAGGGAAGATTGTTTAATAATCTTTGATTTGAATGCAAGTATTTTATTTTGTTTTCCCTCTTTGATGTGTGGAAACGTCATTGCTACGAGCATCCAGAAAGCTGACCTACCTTTGACCATGGACCACGCTTGGGCTAATAGTCCCACCAATTGATATTAATTGTCTCTTTTCATGGTAGTGACTTGACCACATGCAATGGGCTATAATACTAATCAGCATGTATGTCCAAATAATTAGGAAACTGACCACATGTACCGATGGACAAGACACATGACCCCGACTGACTGACCGCTTGTCTGGTATTGTTGAGACCGGGGGAATGGTCAGTAGATTAGGCAATGGATAAACAACTACGAAAGGGGGAATAATTAGACCTCTGTGACATGGTTAGTTTTCTGCTGCATACCTGGTACCTGAAATGGTCGGAGTAGCCTTATTTGTAGGTCAGCAGAGTTTGATCAATGGTTATTTTGTTTAGTTATGTTATTAGAAGAATTCTTAGGTGGTCAAATTTTCATAAGTAATCTCCATTAGTGTATTAATCTTTCCCTGATTCTGTTCTATATATCTATTCAGTCACAATGATAATCCAGATATTGAACATGTTAGATGGCATGATGCAAATGCACCACAAATGTTATATGCTACTAGATGGAGCACCTTATAACATTAGCACCTGGGTGGAGAGTGGCAAATATAGATTAACGTCTTGCCAAAGCACGTTAGTGTTGGGCTGGGATATGAACCCGTACCTTGTGATCTGCAGTCAGTAGACTTGGCCATTAGACCACAACATCTCTAAGTAGCTTACAAACTCAATGCTATTCCCTTTAACAGATGATATCTTCTGTTCAGAGCATGAACGGCATCAAGTCTGTCTTGTATATATATGAGTTAACACCCATCTTGGTCCATACGGAAGATATTTCACATACTAGTACTGGTAATTGTTCAAAACATAGATTTAACACTGATTGGAAGGCTGGCTATTCTGAAGCTTATGGAAAGAAGCCTAACCAATACATAAAACATATTAGATATAGTACTATTATCATGAATGAAAATCTGATATCCATTGTACCCGCACTTGCTCAGGGCCCCGTTGCACAAAACTTACCATTGATGGTTACTACCATGGAAACCTTGATTCTGATTTGCTGTTGAGCTGTGTTACCATGGTAGTTACAATTCATGGTAAAGTTACCATCAATGGTAAGGTTTATGCAACTTGCCCTGGTGTAATAAGCCTTCTATGTATAGGGGTAAAGCCCTATAGCAATATAAGATTAGAGAGAGGTAGAAAGAAAACTTCACTTAAAGACATTTGTGACCTCATTTTCAACAATTTAATTTATGATCATCTTCAGGAACTTAAAAATAAGTCCCTACTAGTATTGGATGAAGACTATGGTGATAACTTATAGAATATTGCATGTACACATGTATGCCGTGCCTTGTGGGGCACGAGAGATTCACAGATCCCTCGTTCATAGTTCAGACTGTACGAGACTGACCAACAGATGGCGCTGTCAGCAGAGATGCCACCCAGTAATGCATACTTCTATGCCTAGATAAGCCATGTAATGCAATTAGCGGTGAATTTGGTTGAACTTTCAACAGGAGTTTCGTCTGGCGCAACCCTGGTGAGGGGCCAGAAATGCCTCATCAGGTCATCCTAAGGTCATGGATCACCACATGGTCCATTTCACTGGTGTGGGACAAACTATAGAGGGGGATAGTCTATGTCGCGACTATTGCACCTTTGACTTAATCGTGAATTGAAAAGACACTATTAAAGTCCCAAAGGAGACAGTGATCATGCCTAATGATCATGCCTAATGTTTTGTTAAAGAAAGTAAAAAAAAAGAAAGAAAGATGAAACTACATTCATTCATTTCATCTGTTGATAGCCAGAAAGGTTTTTATTCTATATTACCGGTAAATTATATGAAATAACATTCAATGCCCTTCTGACTCTCAACAATTCGTCGCTGTTTTCACGAAGTGACGGTAGTGAAAAAAATTGCATTCACTTTGCGTGACGATTTTCCTCACTACCGTCACTTCGTGAAAACAAGGACGAATTAGATCCTAAATATTCAGCAAGCAGAATAGTAATGTTTTAGGGAGAAGCTGTATTTGCTTTCTTGTTTCCGGTCTTGATTTTTATTAAATATTTGAAAGTTGGATTTGGCCCCCAAATAACTTGCTTTCAAAGAGAAGTCACAGAACTAATAAAAGTTTGAGGAAAAGTCAGGCAATTGTTAGGAAGTATGACTTTTCATCATATGAAGAATAATAGTACTTGGTTGTTAACTTATGTTAATTAATCAATATACTTTGATGAAAGAAGATTTGTTATCGATGACTGGCTATGTGTCATGCAATTTTGTACTGCTAAAGTTTGTTCCAGTTTTGTCAAGTTTGTTCCAGTTTTGTCTAGTTTATTCCAGTTTTGTCCAGTTCATTTCAGTTTGTTCCAGTTTTGTCCAGTTCATTCCAGTTTGTTCCAGTTTGTTCCAGTTTGTTCCAGTTCATTCCAGTTGTCCCAGTTGTTCAGTTCATGTGAGTGTAGTGTTCTTTGGTTCTCTGTCCACTTGTTACATTGTTTGATATTGTAAAGTAAATACTCATATCTGATTACTGTTTAATCAGGGAAGAAACAACACTATTGTTCTATTGGAGTATAGGTCATTGAACATTGGGTAGGGGGTTTGTTCCTTTTTTTCTGTAATAAATATTCAAGTTAATGGAATAGCTTGTCACTAGGTCCCCAGGAAAGAAACATTCATGAATTTAAATATGTTAGTAATCGGTCTAACGCTGAACATCACAAAAGGATGGATTTTACTAGTTTTCACCAACTGTAAACAGTATTTTCACAATCACAATTATCAGAACTCCTGCAATCGATTATGGTCATTATGTTCGACTCTGATTTTCATAATCTCTCTCTCTCTCTCTCTCTCTCTCTCTCTCTTTCTCCCTCACTCTCTCTCTCTCTCTCTGTTGAAAAGTTTATGGTTGGGATAAATCTTACAGTCAGTCAGGTTAAATTAACATCTTTCTTTTGCCTCAACACAGGTGTCTGAGTGTTTAGTAATACAATGTTAATTTTGTTTATACCATCCGAGCGACATTCATATTTTTAGTGAAGTATGTGTGATATTCTGGGATATCAAGAATGATCATGGCAGGAGTAGCATCTATTAGAGTATTCAAATCAGAGCCATCTATAAACAGTGTTAATTTGGCCAACTTGGTTTCACTGGGTCACAACATGGCATATATTCTTTTGTTTTGTGCTTGCCTAACAAAGCAGTAATCGCCATATTGTGTCCAACTCGAACCGGTTGGCCAAACTCTGTGTATAGATGGCTCTGATTCAAATTGGACAAGGACTCCCTCTATATGGCTGAATGAACAGGGCTTTTCTTTTTGAAGAGGAGACATTGATATGATTTTTTAATAGATCTTCATTTCTTCATGTATAGATCAGAAAATATTATGGAGAATGTAGTTTCAAAGAAGTGATGCATGACCTTAGATCTTTAGGATACTGTGAAATTAGAGATTTTTTGAGAATTGTAAATGACTACTATTTTCACATCAAGAAATTAATTTTCATGAACTGCAAAAATTCAGTGTCATGCCCATTATAATTAAATTATTGTGCGGCATGAAACTTCTGCAAAACCTGCGAAACTACTCGCGAAGTTCATGAAGATTTCTTGGGTGTAAAGTGGGCGGTTTTACAGCAAGCAGGAATACAGCTTTGCATACAAACATACATACATACACATGCGCCTAATGCAATGCATCCTCTACCAAACCTCAAAGTTTGTGTACAAACCCTATGGGGAATTTTATTACTGAGAAAATCCATAGTGTAACCTATCAGGTCCAACTCTCAGATACTGCAATGTGAAATTTTCATGTTTCTGAGATGGTAGTACCCTTTTCAGGCATTCATTGTTTATCAAAATAATGAACCTGGAATTTTGTGTACAAAATCTATAGGGAAACTCCGTCATTCAAATACGAGGGTGAAGATGAACTACAGCTCCTCTCTCTCTGTCTGGTTATCGTTTCTTCGTCATTTTAGATCTGTCGCAGATCACGTAAATCGTCAGCAGTTACAAATTCCAGTCTAGTTGAATCTTTAAGTTATACATACATGTAGTATCTGTAATTTTTTTATTTCTTTTACCTCATTTCAATATAATGCAATTGATGTGTACGTTCTATACAATCTATTGAGTTCCAGAAGGGAATTACAACAATTTGAGAATGAACACTTTTATAAAATCAGTTAAGTTAAGCTTGATATTATCTGCATGTTAGTTCTAATGTGAACTACTTTGTGCTGCGTAGGTACATGCATTTCAAAAGAATTTTTATTTTAAGTGTTATTTGTATCAAAACTTAGCCTTTTAAAGGCAGGGTATTAACCGACTGTTATGTATTTTAAATTGTGTCATCTTTCCGTGAAGGCGTAAATAGAGCCATTTCTGGCTCCTGCACCCAAGCATCATGACATACACGTTATCAGTTGGTGATGCATTGTGGGACATGGCTGTCATACGTAAATCTAGGGTAGTGTCTGTTTAATAGAATTGTTTAAATATTATTTTACAGCCAAAATTTATTATAGATCTCCGTAATCCAGGATGATATTATAACTAAATCATCATTAAAAGAATTAGGGAATATATTTTGTTTAAAATGTGTTTATTTAGACAGTCCTCTAAGGATATTGTTTTCTGAATACTCTAAATGTAGATATTACCTACTGGGAGTAGGGCATTATTCTTTGAAATAAATAGAGCTAGAGAATTTTAGTTCTAAGCAGAAAAAAGGATTTAGTTAATTTTCATAGCAAATTCAAAACATGCAAGACTCAAAATTTATATATATATACATGTATATTTGAGAAAGAAAAAAAATTATTAAAGGGATATTAAAGATTTTGTCAATTAAGTAAATCATTTCTTTACAGGTTTGAGCATCTTAAACACTTGTCATATAAATTTAGATGTATTAAGATATTAAAGAGCAGGTTCAGATTGAATACGAAATCAAATCTGTGCTGTTTATTTAAATTGAAAACTGTCTATTTAAGATAGTTGTCATATAAAGATTGATTTATGTAGGATTATCTTTAAAAAAATTATTCCATCACACAAATTTGAGGAAGGCATGAAGTTGCTTTCCATGAAAAATGAAAGGAAATGCTTAACACTCCTTCATTGAAAGAAAGATAGCTATTTTGTGTACAGAGGCATCTAATACCACCTGTTAGAATAATCGGATGAAACAAAGGGAAGTTAGTGTAATAAACTTACCAGGCTCGTTCGGTGCACTGGGATGAAACATACAAAATATGAAGTCGTCCTTGGATAATGCTATTTTCCTTTCAATAGAGCTCCTGTAGCACCAGAGACAACATGCGAGATTCCTGAGTATGGTTGAGAGTATAAGAGAATCAGCAATCAGTGAATATGCAAAGAGATCATTCAGCTACTATAAACCAGTCAAAAGAAAATAGAGGGGGTAAAATTAGATGAGGATTGTGGTAATGATGAGGTGTCCAGGAGCACTGTTCACTGACCGTATGCCGGGGACGGACCGACGATGCCAGAATATTTCGAGGGTGTCGTAATTTTAAAGGAATATATGGAGCTGTAGCGGCCCATGGTTGTGTGCGTTGAAGACTAAGATACAGCAGCATTTTATATACGACAAGGCTAGGTTGAGCAACCGAGCAGTGAGCTTTATCTGCCTACTACGTTTCTCCATCTTGCAATACATGCAGGAGCACTGCCCTGTAACTGCCGGCTAAATGATGGGCTTACTTCACTAGCTCAGAGAGAGAGAGAGAGAGAGAGAGAGAGAGAGAGAGAGAGATGGAGAGAGAGAGATGGAGAAAGAGAAAGGGAGAGCTAGAGCCAGAGAGATTTGTCTTACGGTTCTTCTGAATGCGTGTGTGTGTGTGTCATTTTTTCCCCCTTCTTTTTTTCCCGCTTTCTCTTTCTCTCGCTCATTCGTAGTAAGAGGACGCATAGCGGACCTAGGGTGCGTGGCCGGGAAGAGAGACAGGGAGAGAGAGAATGAGCGTGTGTGTGTGTGTGTGCGTGTGTGTGTTTGGGGCGAGTATGCATGTGAGTTGTGTGATAAACGGTTGCCAAGCAACGGAGAATGACGTAGGTTGTGGACTTCATGCTACCCAGTGGTACCTATTAATAAGCCACCTGTCATGTGGGGAAGAAGGATGGAAGGATGAAAGGAAGAAGGATTGGGGTGGAGGAAAGAGGGATAGAAGGATGAATTGATGGTTAGATAGAGGGATGGAGTGAAGAGGGATAGATGATGGAGGGATAGATGGATAGATCGATAGATCGATAGAGGGAGGGAAGAGGGATAAAGGGAATAATAGTACCATCGAAAAGAAAAGAGATTTTTACGAGGTACCTAGAATTATAAAGGATTAACATCATTATTAATTGTAAAATAAAATTATACAAATAATAGAGACAGTATTTGAATAGAGGTGTTAGCTTTTGATAGAACGGAATGGATTACTCTGTTAAAGAAATTACAATATTTCTAGGGATTTGAGTTGGAAGGCTGATCAAGCTCGATGAAATATTTGTGGAAGAAAAGGAGAGAGGAATTATGTGCAATTTAGAGAGCACATTTTTAATCAATACTGCCGTGATAAAGCAAGAAAGCTTTCTGAGAAATTTAAGGAAAGATGGATTTTAAAGAAATGGAGGAACAGATATATACGGGTAAATAAAGAAGGATTGTGAATTTGGGATAGAAGAATACGACAATAGAGGATCCACATGGCTCGATCAAAGAGACGCAAGCATAAGCTAGAGTAGATGGAGGTGCATTAGGAAGTTTAGGATATTGGTAGATTATGAAGCAAAAAATAGCATGGAAAGGAAGGTAATTATACATTTTACCAGCAGAAAAGGGCACAATATGATGTATGAAACAGAGATATTTATACACACAAGGTGATATACATGGTTATAACGAGGTGATAATGCAATACTAAAAATAAATCAGAAATTTAAACAAGTTAATATTACCAATATAGATACAAGGATGATGACAGGGATTCTAAAATGATTAGGAATAGCTAATACAACACTAAAAATAAACAAGAAATTATCAGTTTGGAGGGAGAACATATACCTTAAAAAAATACAGCCTTCTGGCTCTGATCGTATAATAATCATGAAAATAGAGATAAGGGTGATGTTCATGAATAGAACATGATTAAGAAGAGATACTGAAATGCTATAAAAATAAACAAGTGGATATTAAAGATGTGAAGTTACGATGATCGCAGATCAAGATAAAAGTAAAAACAAGAAGAAGAAATGAGTAAAGGTGAACGTAATTCAATTATCTCTTTACAAAAAAAATAAAAAAAGATATCCCCCTTCTGGCTTTAAGCAGATGATATATATTTACATTTATGGGGTAGAGAGAAAAAGAGCAAGAGGTACAAAAGACTGAAAAGATAATTAAATACCAAATTTGTTTTTTAATGATAACAATTACAGAATGTTTGTAATTCTGAAGATCTGGAATTCCGAAACACAAATTTCTCATACCAAAAATGAAATAGGGTTCATAAGTCCGAACATTTTTTGTATTATTCCAAACATTTTGTCAATCCAAAGGCTCACAGTTTGAAAAGTGAGGTCTGGTTTATGATTAGGACGATTCATAATTCTGAAAAATGAACTAGAATTTGCTATTTCGAAACTTTGTAATTTAAAAACAAAGAACGATACAGGGCTTTATGTCATTTTTGGAGTTATGCACCTTAGGAATGATGAAATGTATTTCATTTTTAGAATTAAAAACTCTGTTTCTATTTCATTTTTGGAAACATGAACCTTCGGAATTACAAATTTTCAGAGTAAAGTATCTTCTGAAAAACGAGCTGTAACTGTAGAATCTTGTAGGGGTCATGAATACAGGTGAGACGGGGGACTCAAATCAAGACAGAATCAAGATAGGAAAGAATGAGATAGGGAGAGGGGGCTATCTTGCGACGGCAGGAGAGCAAAGATAGAGACGTATAGGTTAGCTAGGTTTGGTATATAGATAAACCAAAGAGAGATATCAAGAAATGCATAAATACTATTTGATAATCAGTTTATACGTGGGTACAGGAGATAAGATACGATAAATGAGAAGATGTTATTAATGAGAAGGAACATAATTATAAAGAATGAGTAACACAGAGAGAGAGATGGTATTGATGTTGAGGTTAATATTAATGAAAATCACGCAAAGACTAGTTCAACAGCAGACTCAAAACTCATTCTAGACAGTTGCCCACATTTTGTGCTTAAAATTTAATTTAAAAACTTTGTATTTAGATCCCAAAGAATATAGGAAATACAAGAACAGAGAGAGTCAAATAACAGGTACTTACTGTGTTCAATCCCATTTTGTAACCATAGTGGTGTGCGATGTTAAAAACCATAAGAAGGTCTTAAGCATTTGAATTCTTAAATTGGCAACATGATGGAAAGTTAGAAATCACTTTTTATTTCTATCAATAATCAGCAAATTTTGAACTGTGAACAATAAATCCTATCTAGGTGTATCCTTCTTCAGATGCATGAATTTTTTATCAAATAATGTTACAAAGAATGAAAGTTACCAAATTATCAGTATTGCCAAATTGAAGATTGATAAGCGATGAATTAAAATCATTAACAAATCCTGACCAGGGGGGTGTTTCACAAAGGTCCTAAGTTGAACTTAACTTTAAGTTAGACTTTAAAGCATTATGGAGAGCCATTTGTAGCCTTAAAAATAAAAATAAAATATATTCAAAAGCGAAAATTCAAGTATTTTAGACTTTTTATAAATTCCACATCAAGAACATGAAATCCCTGTTGTAATAGAAAATATGAATGATTTGAATCAACATTTTATGCCTTTTAAATCAACTTTTATTAATAGAATATTTTCATAGATGCCAACGGCTTTCCATAATTGTTAAAGATAAAGACCAGTTATGGTCATGCGATTGCATTGTGAAAGAAACGTTGTGGAATCGATCAGAAAAGGTTGATCATCTAGCATATAAGTATTGGTGTGTACTGCAAGGTTCTGGAATCATCAAAATGATAAGAAATTTGGCCCAGTCTTCGTAAAGTTACAAGCACTGTACACAGAAAGATGTATATGGGACTACGCACACGTGCGCGACACATGCGTTTATCTCTCACACACCAATAGATAAACTAATTTACCAAATATATCAATTAGTAGGCAGTTTCCCGGCAAAATTGTTATCATCATGTATTAGTCAAAACATATTCTTTCACATGATTGGTAATAAGAGCTTCCATTTCATTTTTTGAAATTGGGGCGTTTCCAATACTGGTCTTTACCTTTAAGTCCAACTTAGAGATAAGTTCAACTTAGGATCTTTGTGAAACACCCCCCCCCCCCTGAATGGATTGACATTATGGTATGCATTTGTGTACTAATCTTGGGTAGATATGAACTTGCTATGCAGAAGGATTGAAGCATTAACTATCTTGTTACCAATTAATAAGTTAACATTGATAATGTACTCGGTGTACATGAATTAAGTATTAGCCAGCTGATTGTTCTTAGTTTTAAGCCTGTTTTCTTTCTTGAGAGAAGATGAGAGAGAGAGAGAGAAAGACAGAGAGTGAGAGGGAGAAAGAGAGACAGAGAGTGAGAGAGAAGAAGGGAGGGGGAGAAAGTACATGGAGCAAAACAATATTACAGAAACTTTAAGGGCCTGAGTAAATGTAAGGACCTTAGAATGAAGAGAGTAGAAAGAAAGAGAATATAATTAGAAAAGAGGCAGAGAGTTACAGAAAGAAAATACAAGGGAAAGGGACTTTGAGAGAAAAATATGTCAGAGAGAAAATGAAAGAGTCCAAGAAACAAGGGGAAAGATAGTATTAGAAAGAATTAAAGAAAGAGAGACAAAGATAACGAAAGTTGAATAGAGAGAGAGAGAGAGGGAGAGAGAGGAAGAGAATGGGGAAGTAAAGCGAACATTAAGTGACAGAGACGGAGAGAGTAGAAAATTTGTGTTAAATAAAATTAAATGATTTAATAGATAAATTGAAGAAAAGAATTATTTAAAAAAGGAGTGCGGATGTAGTTTAGAAATTAGGAGGATAAAGAGATTGGGCTAAAGAAACCAAGAAGCATGGAACATACAAATAAATGACATATTGTTTTTCCACTGAGATGTAATCTTTTACTAACCTTAAATATTTTGAAATAAAAACAGTCACTTTTTCAAGAGTAAATTAGTCAGGATTTTGATTTAATTTGTTGTTGAATAAAATTAATACAATAAAGAAAGCATATTAATCAATTAAATATGGGAATTATCGTATTGAAATTGAAGGCTAATTTCAGTGTGGATATGATTAGATTTGTTGCAAGATGAGACTAGGAAAAAATTTTGAAGCGGAAATGAAAAATAGCTGTTAATGAATTATTTTAATCTTAATCAGCTTTTTTATCTGGGGTATACCCTACTTGTGAACATGTTTAAACATTGATCAGGCTGGTCATTGAGCAACGTCAAGCGTCATTCAAAGGTTCAGATCTTATCTCAGATAGGATTTTTTCCATCTATTTATCATGGATATGATGGTACATGTGAGTAATTTGCATTTAGACATTAGTGCTGTAGTGGTGACGCAAGTGGGATAGTCTTAAACTGCCAGACCTGGTAGATTATTTTTGTCCCAATCCTGACATAGAATATAGGTGAAGTGAGGGGGAAAAAAGAGTAAAAAGAATATGAAAAGGATTAGTGTGAATAACACATGAAAGTAGATTACATTTGTGTGTGTGTGTGTGTTTGGAAAGAGAGATGGATAGAGAGAGAAAGAGGGGGGAAGGAAAGAGAGGCAGATAAGGAGAGAAAGAAAGAGAGGGAGAGGGGGAGGAGGAGATGGAGATAATAAGAGAGAGAGAGAGAGACAGAGAGAGACAGAGAGAGACAGAGAGAGAGAGAGAGGAGGATAACAGAAGTAAATGTAAGTGGAAGATAGGATGGTGCTAGATTTTTATTGATAAATGTAGAAGTTTATTCTTTATTTTGGAAGAGAGCATAGCAACCTCAGAGGAAATAAAGGAAATAAAAGAAAGAAAACAAAACAAAGAAAAAAGGGGAGAAGGAAAATTAAGAGGGGAAAAAGAATGAAAAAGAAGAGAAAGAAAGAAAAAAGAAAGTAAAGATAAAACAAACACATACACACACTGACTGATCTACACAATTGTAAGGGCCTTAGTAAATGCAATGGCCTAAGACAGAAGAGAATGTAAAGGAAGAGAATAGACATAGAAAGAATTAGAGAAAGAGAAAGAGAGAGAGAGAGAGAGAGAGAGATAGAAAGAAATCGAGAGATAGAAATCGAGAGAGAGAGAGAGAGAGAGAAAAAGAGAGAGAGAGAGAGGGAGAGATAGAGATTTGGAAAAAGACAAATAAAAGTAGAGTTACAGACAGAGAGAGAGAGATAGAGATTTAGAGAAAGAGAAATAAAAGTAGATTTACAGAAAGAGAGAGAGAGAGAGAGAGAGACAGATGTAGAAAGAAAATATGAGGGAAAAGGCCTTTGAGAGATAAGAGTGTCAGAAAAATTGCAAGAGCCCAAGAAATAAGGGAAGAGAATAGCAATATAAAGAATTAGAGAGAGCGAGAGAAAGGCATGTAAGCAAATACTGACTTTGGTACCGTAAAACAAAAGATAGGAAGTATTACTTTTTTTACGCTTAAAAAATGCGGACATTTGCCTTATTTTCAGGCTTTGCTGTTCTACATCCCATTGTCCAAAATATAAAGGAGAAATTCCCCAAGCCAGCCAACACACAACTGCATGCGTCCCTTGCTATATAACACGTCATGTGAGCAATGTGCACGTGAAGCTCTGCATCGTGCAGCCGGCTTCTTTGCAGAGCACCGGTCGTAACACGGGCACATGGCTCCGTCAGCTGAACCATCCCTCAAAAGAGGCTTTACTTGAAATCATACTCATGATCATGAGGGCTATACATAGAAATAAAAAAATAAAAAATAAAATTTACATACAAAACCAGAAACTTCATCTAAAAAGGATTGGTCGAGCTTCCTAAATGACGAGGTAAATCTAGAAGTAACATTAAAACACGTGAGAGATTCTGATCAGGATTATTTTTCCTCCGTAAAAAGCATTTAAATAAGATATATCACTATAAGCCGTACAAATTTGATGGGTTTCTTATAGTGATGAAAAGATGACATCTTGTCAAATTAAAGGATATTTAATCCTCTTTTACTGGGTGAATGTGATTTTTATCCACGTAGTATAGATTTGTCTGTCATTCCTCAGAATCTATTTTCCTATAAAGATAAATTTGAGGGTGAGAGTTAGAGAGAGATAAAGAGAGAGAGAGAGAGTGAGAGAGAGAGGGGTAACAAAATCATATGAATTAGATGTGTTTCTTATAGTGATGAAAAGATTACATCTTGTCAACTTAAAGAATATTAAGCCTCTTTTACTTGGTGATGATATTTTTATCCATGTTGTATAGAAATGTGTGTCATTCCTCAGACTCTTTTATCATATAAAGTTGAATTTGAGGGTGACAGTTAGAGATTGATAAAGATTCGTTCTCACTATCTTTCTGAAATTATCTTTGTGAAACATCAAGCCTTCATAATAGCCATCCTCATGTAACAAGGCTTGAACGACTGCGAACTGTCACAAGAGTGGCAATAATAATAATATTTTTGCTTATATAGCGCTTAATACATCAGCATTGTCCGAGTTTCTAATCGCTTTACATTATTACCCGGGTTACAGATTCTGGCATGCCCGCAAACAATGTATGCACTAGGCTTGAGTCGGTACGGTCGATCACACCGGGACCCGACCGTTGCCGTCGGGTCCCGGTTTCGTTTTTTGATAACCGACGCTCCGAAAAAAATAAAGAAATATGTAAGAAAGTGCAGTTTTGCACACCACTAAAATCAATCCACCTTAAAACTTAAGTATTTAATTGTTACCAATCATATTCTAGCTCATCCTGAATCAATTCGAACTGCTGATATAAATTGCAAAGCAGTTCGCCCCATGGGGTTGTTTTTGCCAGCTACTAGCCAGCTACTGTACTGGCCGGGTCTCTCGGCAGGATTAATAAATCAGGTTGAAAGAAACATTAATGTTTGAATAATAAAATGGCTTTCTAAAAAGCGCTTCTTTACAACATACCGATCGAATAATTTTTAAAAGACAAAATATATATTTTTTCTTTTATTTTGAACACCGCATGCTTCTTTTAAAAGCTGAAAATTACTTGGTAATCACAAGAAGTGTCGATACGGATAGTTGTTGCAAGGCAAGTTCAGACTAGTCTCGGAAAATGCGCAGTGCTCCTCGTCGTGAGTAGTTGTCTTTCCAATTGTGCTCTCGTAGCTTTTAATGATTTTTTTCTCGTTACGACCACGTCTTTGTTTGGGTTCGTTCTGGCACGCCTTACAGCTAACGACGAGCACTGCGCATTTTTCCGAGACTAGTCTTAACTTGCCTTGCAACAGCTATCCGTATCGAAACTTCTTGTGATTACCAAGTAATTTTCAGCTTTTAAAAAAAAGCATGCGATGTTTAAATTAAGAGATAAATATTTATTTGTCTTTAACAAATTATTTGATCGGTATGTTGTAAAGAAGAATTTTTTAGAAAGCCGTTTTATTATTCTAACATTCATATTTTTTGACCCGATCTATTCAACCTGCATGAATCAAAATGGCGGCTCGAATGTTGTCTTTATATTTTTGCTCAAGTTTTTTTTACTTTGAGAGGCACGATAATGGCACTAAACATCGCCAATCATGGATGAAAATAATGTCAAATGGAAGAATATACCAATCTGTGTCGAGGTATGCATGTGTTGATTTATATATACTGATAAAAAAGGTTACTTTTAAGGGACATACTGATGATATGCGCTTTTTATAGAGGCAAGTGACAAATCCTGCGAGCTGATTTCGGGACACCGGGTCCCGATCGGTGCAAGGCCGTCGGGACCCGGTTTATGAAAATCCCGACATGACTCAGGCCTAGTATGCACTTTCTCCACTCCCTGGGGAGCATTTCAGCAAGAGCTACTAGGTTCAAATTGCTAATCATACCACATTGGCTTTCGCATCCTACCGGGTACCCATTTAACACCTGGGTGGAGAGTGGCAAATGTAGATCAATGTCTTGCCAAAGGACATTAGTGCCGCAATGATGTTGGATCACTCTCACTGCTCAGTAAACCATCTTATGGTGTAAACTATCTCTTGTACACTATGGCCCGAATTCACAAAGCAAGGTTTGAGCTCAGACCAAGGTTTGAGCTCAAACCTCCTTTTGTTTCGCCAAACCTCCTTTGTGAATTCGGGCCAAAGTCTTTTCTCAGTAACGCATTGTTTTCAGTGCGTATTCTAAAGGAGCTGAATTCAAAGATACAACACACAAGATATAATTGCATAAGACCCCCTTCTTCTGCTGTTACAGCGTGTCAATTGTTTTACGAGCAGCCCTAGCAGTTCTGTGAGTAATGGTAAGGTTGGTGTGGGCGTGTGGTTCGGTGACTCAGGGCGTTACGCATTAAACTGTCTAAAAATGAAACCACAGAGGCAAAATATATTAGATAAATATCTGTCCTATGTTATCAAGTATTGTAGTGGAGTAGCTATCTGAATAATTAGAGGACAAAAATGTTGGATGTGATTCTGGTAAAAATGGAGTTCCAAAAATGTGAAGGTTTTCAAAATGGTGTTTGGGATGTGCAAATGGGCCTATATTTGACTGAACACTTTGGATTTTTGAAAGCCTGGGGAAGAAGGAGGAGGGGGGGGGGGGGGTAGAAGGGATGTTGGTAGAGGGTCACCGTCAAATTGCACAATTGTGACTAGGCAAAAACCACCAAAAAGGCGCATGATGCAATGTTCATTTAACGCTCAATGAAGGTGCATTCGGTCAGGATTGACAAATTTTCATTTTTTAGTAGTTGGAAGCAGAAAATAATCCGAAAGTGTTATTTTGAATAGTTTTTATAGACCTACGAATGTTTGATCCTGAGGTTTTTGTAGTAATTTCAATTCCTTGATGGCCCTGGCTATCACTTTCTTTTTGATCTCCTCTAACTTTTATAAGGCCTGTCCTCATCAGCCCGAGTTGGCCAAATAGCCCGCTATTTCTGATCCGGGAAATTAGCCAGAACACAAAATAGTGGGTGAAGTTCGTGAAATCTACCCGAGATATCTTGGGCTAGTTTGCAAAATAGCCCGCTATTTGTGGTCTGTCTTCACCAGCCTGAAGATTCGGGAAGATTTCTTGATCCCACCATGCATGACGATATCCCACTGTTTCCGGTTTCTGGCGCTACTTTTTTATTTTCATTCAGTTACACGCAGTCTCTCATGTATGTGCTGATAAACGGTGGATTGTATATTTTTGAGGTACATGTAGTACTATTTTATGGATGCATCAAACTTTTCCAAATGGTGTTCTCTGTCTGTCTGTCCATCTGATGTCATACTCTGTACCCCCCCTCTCTCTCTCTCCCTCCCTCTGTTTCTCATTCTCTCATCCTTCATCCTCAATGTCAAATTTGCATCAAATTTTTAATGACGTCAATAGGCCGTTGCAATCCCATGCATGCATCAGACTTTGCCAAACTGCATTCTCTGTCTGTCTGTCTATCTTATGTCACACTCTGTACCTGTCTCTCTCTGTCTCTCTCTGTCTCTCTCTGTCTCTCTCTGTCTCTCTCTGTCTCTCTCTTTCTCTCTCTGTCTCTCTCCTTCTCTCTGTCTATCTGTCTTTTCTCCCTGTTTCTCTCTGTCTGTCTCTCTCTGTCTGTCTCTCTCTGTCTGTCTCTCTCTGTCTGTCTCTCTCTGTCTCTCATCCTTCATCCTCATTGCAAAATTGGCATCCAAATTTTGATGACATCAATTGGCCGTTGCAATTCCTCTGTTGTAACACATGAGCCCCCCTCTGTCACTGGTGTACTATACATATTCTCTCTCCTCCATCTCTGTCTGACTGTCTGTCCATCTTATGTTACACTCTGTACCTCTCTCCCTTTCTTTCTCTCTCTCCCTTTCTTTCTCTCTCTCCCCCTCTATCTATCTCTCTTTTTCTCACGGTATCTCTCTCTATATCTCTTTTTCTCTCGGTATCTCTCTCTATATCTCTCTAAGACTTTGTCTCTCTCCCCCTCTGTCTCTCTCTCTCCCTCTGTCTCTCTCTCTCTCTCCTTCATCCGCATTGTAAAATTTGCATCAAAATTTTGATGACGTCAATTGGCCGTAGCGATCTCTCTGTTGTAACACATGACCCCCCCCCCCCCCCCCCTCTGTCACCGGTGTACTACACATATTCTCTTTCCTCATTCCAATACTCTGTCATTCTCTGTCATTCTCTTCCTATGTCACATTCCTCTCCCATGCTTTCCTCACTGCTCCAAAATCTTCTACTTCTTACACATGTTTTGCGTATGAGGTACCAGAGTCATTTACACTCTAGTCGCTTTTTAATTGCTCACGCCAATTCAGTTTCTGTTAAAAAAAAATCTTCTGTATAAGTGAACAATTTGTCCCTATTTTCACGAAGTGACGGTAGTGAGGAAAATCGTATACAATTTGCCTGACGATTTTCCTCACTACCGTCACTTCGTGAAAAAAGGGACGAATTAACATATCCACATAACATATTGCCTCTTCTACTATTCCTGATCATACATGCAAGGGATGTTTCCCTGTAAAAGTGTAGAGGTGATGTGGTCCAGTGGATAAGTATCCGGACTGTGAACCACAAGGTAAGGGGTTTGAATACCTGCCGCAGCACGGATGTCCTTCGGCGAGACATTAATGTACATTTGCCACACTCCACCCAGGTAAGGTAAATGGGTACCCAGCAGGAATTAATTCTTTAAAGACGCTCAAGCGCGCGCTGTAATGGTAGCAGTGCTAAAGCCAGGGTAATAATAATTGAGCAACAGGAGTAGCACTGTGCCAGGTATGAGTGCCATACAAGACTCCACTATTATTATTATCAGAAGAAGTAGCAGTAGTAGTATTATTATTATTACTGCTGAATTACCTCTCTCCTTAATTTACCCCTCATTTCCATCTCTCTTACATATTTTGTCTTCTTTCCTTTTGCTCCTCTTCCCTCTCAAGTTATATTGCTTCCATCACCCTCCCTCCTATCTCTCTCCCTTTCTCCTCATTCTCTCTCTCTCCCTTTCTCCTCTTTCTCTCTCTCTCTGTCTCTCTCTCTCTCTCTGTCTCTCTCTCTCTCCCTTTCTCCTCTTTCTCCTCTTTCTCCTCTTTCTCTCTCTCCCTTTCTCCTCTTTCTCTCTCTCCCTTTCTCCTCTTTCTCTCTCTCTCTCTCTCTCTCCCTTTACCTTTACCTCTCTCCTTACCTTTACCTCTCTCTTTACCTTTACCTCTCTCTCTCTCTCTCTCTCTCTCTCTGCCTTCCCTGGTCATATATGCAAGGGCTGTTGGTTGCATGGAGTATCCAGCCTAAGCCACTTCACAGTGCTTCATTATCATGTCACTGGCATCCACCAGCCACACTACGGTCGCTATGATGTCATAATGACATCACTAGGTTGCTAGGCAACCATCAAACAGCCATAGGGGGTTTTGAGTCAGTAAGAGCTGGTTGCCTAGCTCCCAGCTTTCGCTCCTATTCCCCTTTTCTTTCCCTTTTTTGTTGCCGCTATCTTTCTAAACCCTTTTTTTTCCCTTTCATTTTTCTTGTCTGTGATCACCTCCTCTGCATAATTTATGAACCAGGGGTCCGATTCCTTTCTCTCTCTTATTCTCTCTCTCACTCACTTATTCTCTCTCTCTCTCACTTTCCGATGCCGCTGTGCCCTGTCCATCCTCTGATTTCCTTTATCACCAATGTCCTTTTAATTAATGGTCTCCCTTCTTCTTGACAAAGCATCTGTGACCCTATTCTCACTCACTTCTTGGACTGGTCTTCGCTAGCTGGACCGATCCACTAGACCCTAGACCGCTCCAAAGGTACGGTTTGTTTGTCTTCACGCTCAGCGCAATTTTTACCCTAATGATACCCGTGATACCATAGCAACAGGAACCGTTCCTGTTGCTATGACACCACAAGTTATTTTTCGCGCAGAATACAATGGTATGTACTCCCGGGCTGACCTTCAAATCATGGTTTTGTTTTGTCTCCTTCACAAAGTACTATTTATTTTCCTCGTTTATTGTTCTGCCATCTTTCCATCTTTTCTTTATTCTAGTCTTTTGTTTTTCCTCGTCCTTTTCTTTAAAAAACTTCTCATGTTATTCCATGGTTTTGTGTTTTTCTCCTTTCAACTCCACTGAATTTTTTCTTCTTCATTGTAATGTACATGTATGTTCATGTCAAAAAATTAAATTTTGCAGTTTTCAATTTAATTTATTTCCTGAAAAATGTGGAGCATCTGGGATACATGACATTACTAACTATTCCTACAAGACTTCACAATATATTGTTGCATGGTGATTGTTACTGCTGTAAAGCCCCCAATAATCAAATTGTTCTTTTCTGGAAAATTGCTCTTGCAATAAATGAGTAGAACCATATCTGTAAAATTAATTTAAGTTGGGCAATATTTACATCCATGAAATACTTATAAGTACAGTAAGCAAATTAGTTCTAGCCTAGTTCATCAGGGATTTTCGGCCCTTCCCTTTCTCACCGATACCCGCCAACGAGACTGATGTTTAATTCAGGGCCGTCTGTTCTCACTCTAAACAAAGATGACAAAAAAGAGTTCATTAAGGAAGTCATTAGTTGTAATAGTTAATACAAAGGAGACTAGGGACCCAATTTAGCCAAAAAAAATCAAGTTAAGGCACTTCTCATCCTCAACCGACAATCTGTACCGTAGTTGTATTTGATTAAGTCAGGTATAGTACCCAGTTCCCAAGGTAGAAGTAGTCAACAGGATCTTGAATCAGCCTTGAAGAGTAAAAAGTATTATTCTCAAAAGAAATTTATTGTTTTGAATCGGATGTGTTATTGACCAGTGGAAGTTAAATGGTTTTATTTATTCAGTTGTATTTCATCAAGTTAAGTATAGTCTTGAGTTTGAAGTAGTCAACATGTTCTTGAATCAGCCTTGAATAGTTTCAAATTATCATGGTCAAAGGAATTTTGTTGTTTTTAATCGGATGTACTGTTATCGACCATCTTTTGATTTGTTTTCAGTTGTATTTGATGAAGTTAGGTGTAGTGGTCCCAGGATGGAAGTCGTGATTGTTGATGTTGTAATGGCCATGGAAAGGATAACAGAATCATTCACAAAGGCAATTCATTGGAATTGTTTGTGACGACATGGCTAATACGCCGTTTAGTAATCCATTGCTTCCTTGACCCGAGGAGTAGAGCTTTGTTAAGGGCAGGATGTAGGTGTTGGGACACAAAAGCAACTTGGAGGAAAGACAAAGTTTTTTACCACTATGAGTGCCTAAGTGTCTTTGTGCATGACTTGTCTGAATAGAATTGTTTGTTTGACAGATTCAGTGAGTCTTTTCAAGTCGAGCTGGATGGGGAATATTGTAGTAAACATGTGAGTTATCATCTAAGAATGAAGCAGTAAACAGTTACAAAGGCGGGTTGGCAGCTTGCCCTAATAGTGCCATTTTACTTTGTCCCAAGAGAGCTAGGATTGTAAGCTTGTACCCATCACGTCATCATCAACAAGCTACAATAACAGTACAATAGATGTTTACGAGTAGTGCATCCCCTTGCTTTGTAGGTTGCATTGTGCGGCGACTGCTTTTGGGGGGTTTCCCTTCTGGCCTGTGGTCTTCAAGATGAAAACACAGGCCAGGGAGGTGTTTCACATAGCCTATTTTCAATGACAAATGACAAAAAGCAATGACAAATCTGCTGATAACCAATCAGAAGCAAGGATTTCAGTAGCTTAGAACAAAAACTTTCATTTGTCACTGATGGCAAGTTTTGTGAAACGGGGCCCAGAAGGAGGAAGGGCTGTCTTACCTTGAAGCTTGTGGGAGATGGGAGGAGCAAAGAGAGAAAGAGAGAGAGAGAGAGGGTAAAAGTATACAAGAGAAAGAGTGAGAGTGTAGCAAAGAAAGAAATTGAGAAAAGATGGTGTTTAGAGATAGAGATGGGAAGAGATCTCGAGAAAAATATAGGGGAATAGAGAATCAGGGCTAGAGAAAGCAAGAGTGAAACATGGTTTTTGAACATTTGTAAGAATAATACCTCTATCATCACTGACGTCATTATAGGAAAGAGGACAGGGTCGCGATCTAGCCTTGCCATTACAAAGATAATGGCAAACATGACATATAATTGTACATTTTTCTTCTCAAATGTCATTTATTAAAGACTGCAATATGACATGATTATCTACTATAGCATAGACCTTGAATGTAGGCTCTGATTATTTAAATTTAAATTTGAGGACAATTCTTGAAATTGTAGTAGAACGATTCAAGGAAAAAACTCTTAAACTGTCATTAAATAGAATAGTTGCCATATATGGAAGACTTTTATACTACAGACTATACTTGTTAAGAAGTTTAGAGATGGGATCATGCTTCACACTTAATTAGACCCCAATTCTGTAAATTAAAACAGAAAAATAGAGAAAACAAATAAAGAGGCCATGAGCTGGTAACCCTTTAGCTCTGGTAAGACATTTCAAGTTTGATATACTAAAACTGCAACCATGCCCTAAGGTAAACTTCTGTAGAGAAAATTAAATACTGTATTTACTCTGGAGTAGCATATTGGTATACATGTATATGTGTGTGTTAACTTTGTATTACAGCATCATTGAAAAGACTTGACTCAGATTCTAGTTTGTTTTTGAGGTGGAAGATAAGACTAACCCAGACACTTTACTGCCAGAACCAACTTGCCTCCTTTTGAATTTCCAGTTGTTATGATATACTGCCAAGATATGTATTTGAATGAAACACTGGGAGTAACTACAGCAAGGTTCTTTCCATAACTAGTCAAGAATGCCTGTAAGCTCTGAAACCTTGAAGTACCTTTGATAAGCGCTGAAATAATTGATGTAGTTTCTGTTTGGAGCCAGAATAGCATTGACTCATATACTTTAAAATAAAGTTAACCGCCTTCTGACTCTGAACAGACGATATTGTTAGCAGCAGAGTACATGTCAAGATTTAGATTCCTATTTTATTGCATTTATTTGCAATAGTGAAAGTATATTATTTAAGCTACAGTCCCATATACGTCCCGGACCATCCCGGACCCCATCCGGGGTGATCCGGGATTCGGTCCGTGTTGACACCGTGTTGGCACCGGGGTGGTCCTGGATGGTCCTGGATGGTCCTGGATGGTCCTAGATGGTCCTGGGCGGTCCGGGAGTTGACCCCGGATGTTTTTGACGGTCAAAAACTGCCGGGGTGGTCCGGGACGGTCCGGGACAATAGTTTGATCCGGGGTGATCCGTGTAGCCACCGTGCTGGGTCCGGGGTCATCCGTAGTGGCGCCGGGGCGGTCCGTGTTGATCCGTGGCAGTCCGGGAGTGAGTTATTGACCCCGGATCACCCCGGCGCCCCTACGGATGATCCCGGACCCAGCACGGTGGCGACACGGATCACCCGGGATGATCCGTGTTGGCACCGGGATGGTCCGGTGTCATCCGTGTTGGCACCGTGTTGGCACCGGGGTGGTCCGGGACGGTCCGTGGCGGCTCCGTGCTGGGTCTGGAATGATCTGTACTGCTGCCGGGGCTATGCCCGGACGGTCCGGGGCGGTCCGTAGTGGTACCGTGTTGGGTCCGGGGAGACGGTCGGCGGTTGCGATTTTTTGAACAAAACATCCCGGACCATCCCGGATCACCCCAGACCATGGTCCGGGATGGTCCGGAGTGGTCCGTGCTCGTCCGTGCTGGTCCGGCTTTATATGGGACTGGGGCTTTAGATAATTAACCATTTTTATCAAATTCTCTCTCTTTTTTTCTTTACATGCAACTCTCCCCTGTTCGCCTGGTGCATATCTATTTCTCATTGATTCCTACACACAGGTGAGTTTATTGTATGTATTGTGAAATGGCTGAGTGAATCCTAACCATATGATTGGCTGAGAGCTGGTCACATGTCATGTTATATTTCTACTATCAAGTTTGATGTAAATTGTTATACTAGCAAGTGTGCATTAATCAAAGTATAATGGATATTTACTTGTTCGTGAAGAAAGCAAGTAAAACCTATTCTGTATGAAATATCTTAAAGGGATTGGGTATCTTTGTTTCAGATTCTAAACAAAATCCTGGATTTAGCTCATGCTGCAATCATAATTATAAATACATTTAGATCAGTTAGGAATCCCATGACATTTACAAGCCGATCGCCTTTCTAATTATCAAGATATTTATGATAGGAATTCGAAATTTCAAACACCGTTTTCCCAACGGTTTTCATAACACTACAGTCATTTGGGGAAAATGAGTATAGTAAAACAGGCCACTCAAAGATGCAAAGACAATGCCTCTAAGGAAAAACAAAATGATGGCTAAGAGGGAAAAGAGAGAGAAGAAAATGTTAGGAAAAAAAAGACAACCTAAAATGCCCATAAATTTAGAAGAACATAAGGCAGTTGTTTGTGAAGAATATGAAGAGAGTGAGAAAATAAGAAATCTGATGACATCATTGCCAAATACAATGCACAGCAAACAAACAGGCATAGAGAAAGAAAGGCCATTCAAAATGTTCATTTGATGAAAAGAGAAGAGTTCTAGCTATGACTAACAGGGCGGGGAGAACAATCTTTTCTCACAACAAGAGTAGAAAGGATTCAAATAGGCAATGATCATGTTTTACAACATACATTATAGTTTCCTCAACGTCATGCCAACTTGTTATACGAAAGCAAAGCAGAGTCTTGATGCGGCGAAGAGCTCTCTAACCCGCTCTTATTATTGAACTTCAACATTGTCGGAGAGGGATGACGTCGGGGGCCATTCTTTTTTTGTTGTTGCCTCATCGTGCGGCATGTTTGTGTGTTTATGGGTGTTGCTTGCCTGTTTGTTGTTGTGTAAAGATCTAATTACGCGGGCCAGTTTATGGCCAGGCACTTATGATTCAATATTTGCTCAACATTGATGTCATCGTCATCATTATAGGCCACGTTTATGGGCAATAAGACGAGTCGAAAGAAACTCGCCCAGCGTTCCCTACTTCAGAGTTATTTTGTGTTTTTCATGTGGATTTTTTAACTGCCTGAAAATGTCAGGTTAGTTTTGTATCATAGATTCCTACCCAGTAGATGTTTAACTTCGCATGAAAGAGCAAACTTGAGTGTGGTCCACATTTGAACTTTCCAGCTGTCAAAATGAGCCAACTGATGTAGTTTTCCTGCTTTCCTTACATTTTGGGATACAGACCCCATTATTCAATCATTTACAAGCAAACTTTAACAGGAAAAAATATCATTCAGTGGGTTTAAATGTAGCCTATAGCTTGCACAAATACTGAGAGGATATGGACAACCTCATTATTTTCATTTCAGAAGTTATTGTTTTAACTGCTCAGAAAATCATGGATTACCCCCAGAACAGTGTTTGTTTTTTAGTTGTTTGTCTCTTGCATAACGAGTTGCAATAAAATATTATACATAGCAAAACATATACGCAAGACCTAAATATATAACCACGATTGGTATTCAAGTTGTGTTTTATTTTTAGAGTTGTGTTTAATTGCAACTATTACGCATGAAGCCTCTGGGAATGCCTATTTAAGAAGCGAATGAAACAGCAATTTTGTTGTGATAATGATGAAAATTGGCAGATATTTATGTTATAATTCTAGAAGTGTAGAAATGAATACTTCTAGCTAATTTCCTATCTTCATATCTTATTAAGATATTGATATAAGATATAAAATTTAGTTTAAACTTGTATTTTCTTAAAGATAAACTTTAGTACTGGTAATGCGATTGCATTGTGAAAGAAAAGGTGTGAAAGGATCAGAAACAGTTGATCATGGAGCATGTAAGTATTGGTGTGCACTGCAAGGTTCTGGAGTCATCAAAATCATAATAAATTTGACCGAGTCTTGGTAAAGTAACAAACACTCACATAGAAAGCTATATATGGGACAACACATATGGTGTCGGGGATGGTACTACCTTGGTTTCCTTGTCTTTCTATGCTCATTACTCAGCCAGTTTACATTTTCTTCCAAAATTGTTTGGCACATGTCATTTATTTGTAATCTTGAACATTCAGTGTAAGTTTTGTTTGATTCTGTGAGAATTAATTTCTTTTTTTTTACCAGTACTGGAGTTTATCTTTAAGTTTAAAAAGTGCCTTGAATACCACAAATTTCATCATCCCATGAATGTGGCACCAAGATGAAACTAGAGGAAAAAATATGATTCATGTATTTTTTTAATTTTTTTTTTACTTCTTCCATGTTTACAGTTTTCTAAGTATTGAAATTCCTTGATGAAATAAATCTTCTTGATGATTCATGTTTTCTTTTTTTTATGCAATAAGGTTGCCAGGCAAATCTCTCTTTCACCCTCTTTCTCTTCCACACTATCTCCTTTCGGGAGTTTATGCAGATTAAACTTGAATGAATGAATGAATGAATGTCCTCAAGTTTTACCTGAGGTTTATACTGACCTATCAACATTACCTGGTAGTGGTATGTCAAACTAATTCATGAGCAAATGAAGAAAAAAAATAGAACGTGATCACAACTACTTTTGACAAATCAAGTTAAATCAAGGCATTGTTTAACAAAGTTTCTAGTTTTACAAATCTGAGATGCATATGGTGATATGGTGTAATAATATTGAAGCCCAATAAAACTTGCGCTTCAAAATGATCATGAAGTTCTTCAAAAAAGTAAAAATCTTTGAGTGACTGGTTTTTACCATACTCATTTTCCTCAATAGACTGTAGTGTTATAAAAATAATTGGAAAACGGTTTTGGAAATATCTAATTACAATCATCAATATCTTGATAATCAGATAGGCGATCGGCTTGTAAAAGTCATGGGATTAAAGGTTTATAATTATGATTGCAGCATGAGCTAAATCCAGGATTTTTTTAAGAATCTGAAACAAAGATACCCAATCCCTTTAAGGCAATTTCAATAGCCTCATGCATCACCTATTGAAATGTTTGAACATGACAATGAGGTATGTATTATATAATCCGAAACATGATTTCTGTGTGATTCACAATAGGATATTGAATTTGCCCTTCAATTGAGTTTTCAAAAATAGTCGCTATCGTTTTACATTATTTGTCATATGAAAGACAGGACCTGCTAAATAATATTCTTTGGTTCTTGTATAGCACACATCACATTATAACGTCTCTATGCGCTTCCAAAGAGCTTTGGAAATTATTACCCTAGCCTCAGCATGGCTTCCAGTACGGCGCTCTTTTGCATTTCAAGGAAATAATTCCTGCCAGGTACCCATTTACATCACCTGGGTCGAGTGTGGCAAATGTAGATTAATGTCTTGCCAAAGTACATCAGTGCCGCGGCGGGACTCAAATCGCAGACCTTGTGATCCACAGTCCGATGACATAGCCTCTCGGCCATGACACCTCTACATATATATTTTTCTTTTTCTAAATACTTTCAATTGGTAAGAAAGCTATTAACCTTTTTGATACAGATCCTAAGAAAGCTTAGCTTGGAATCAACAGAAAGACATGTTAAACCACACTCAGACAATACTGTACAGGTTTAGCATCAAAACATATTCCCCAGGTTATAACACATCTACACATAGATATCCTGGCTGCTGCCTGTGGTACAATTTTCAGCTTGTCAAGACCACTGCATTTTCTAGTTGAATGTTGCTATGCAAGGCAAGGCTCTGCCAAGCATTTGCAGCGGATAAATTGCCAACATATGGCCATAAAAGTGATGCGTATGATATTGATTCTAGCTTAGTTTGCACAAGGAAGATGATTGTTTGTAGTCCATTATCATCTTTCTTTAAATTATGATTGAAAGCAAAGGAAGGATAAGCAAGTGAATAGATGGATGATAAAAGGCGGAGAAGAAGAGGATGAGATGGAAAAATAGAGAGAGGATGATGATGAAGGTACAGCAGGGGAGATGTGTTTGTGCACATGTAGAGGCAAGGAATAGGAAAAAAACGACCAGGGTATCGGGCCTAATTATTGACGTGATACGTGGGCGGATCGGAGTATGAGGATGAACCAGGAAAAGAAGATAGAAACGAGGGGTTGGAGAGCAGATGGAGAGATGGAAAGGAAGGAGAGGATATAGAGAGAGAGAGAGAGAGAGGGAAGGAGAGAGAGGGGGAGGTGTAAAGAATCATGAAAGGAGAGACATATAGAAGGATAAAGAGTGCGCAATCGAGGTACAACTAGTAGAAGTGACAGAATTTTGTTAAAGCACCAGCATTGCAAATGAATAAGAACAAGGAATGAGGAGAGAACTGAGGTAGACAAAAATATGATGTCTCATTTGAATAAATATCATTTTCTTGAATTTTAAAGCTAGCAGATATGGAAGGAAACTAGATAGGAGATGATACGAAGAGGATATTACAACAGTTAGAAAACTGAAAAAGGGTAACCAAGGAGCTGCGATTAGGGAAGAAATATGAAGTAAAAAACGAGATAAGGAAGTCAAAGTAGATGTATCAATAGTGGATGCAGAAAGAAGGAATTATAATGAGGGGGGAGAAATATATAAAGAATCGGGGTAAGTACAGGGTATGAAGAAGAAGCAGGGTGGCAAAACAGTGCTGGAATACTCAATAAGCAAGAAGCTTTGATGTCGAAAGCTGCTCGGAAATTTTCCAGGGTAATCTGTCTGGTCGTGACGTGGGGTGCGTGGGCGGGCTGGCACGGGAGGAAGGGAGGGTGGTGAGACGGGACGAGAGATGGAGAGATGGAGAAGGAGGGATGGAGAGGGAGAGAGAAGGAGATAGAGAGAGGGAGAGGGGTAATGAGAGAGAGAGAGATAGAGATGGAGGGAGATAGAGATAGAGAGGGAGAGAGAGAGAGAGAGAGATGGAGAGAGAGAGATGAAGATGGAGAGATGGAGATGGAGAGAAAGAGATAGAGATGGAGAGGGAGAGAGAGAGAGAGAGATAGAGATGGAGATGGAGAGAAAGAGATAGAGAGGGAGAGAGAGAGAGAGAGAGAAGGGTGAACGAGGAAGAAGAGAGAGGGGGAGATAAAGAGGGAGAAATAGAGATAGAGAGAGAGATAGAGAGAGGGGCAAGATAGATGGATGAGAAAAGATAGTTGGAGAGAGAGAGAGAGGGAGAAGAGAGAGAGAGAGAGAGAGGGGGGGGGGGGAGAGAAAGAGATGGATGTGGAATTATAGTTGGAGAGGTACCTTAAAGATAAAGACAGGAGTAAAGGTAAAATGAAGGTAAGAGAAAGGAGGAACATAATACAGAGTGGGTGGAATAGCATCAAAGAGAACAAAATGTTTCTATCCTAGATTAAGTATTGAAAAATGGGATATTAAATTTATGACATATTCTTTAGCAGTGATTCATGAGATAAAACCATATGATATTGATAAACGTAATGTTTCTGTTTTTGCCCATTTTTTTCTTCTTCTCCCTCTACCTTTTTGAATGACTATCTGCTTTGTAATTAATAATTGTCAGAGTAGTTTAGAGTTTGGCTACAACTGTTTATTCAAAGCGTGGGCCTGCCCATTGGAACACGTGTTTATATAGAGTCGGTATGTGCACACATTCTATTTGCGGAACTATAAATAGTCGCCCACGAAGAAGCTATAGACACACATTGGCTCACTTGCCTTGTCTTTCCCTGCTTAGGCTTCATCCAAAATAAACACACAAACACACCCACAACAAAAACGGGTAAGCAATATAATATTCAATAAATGAACAGAGGTGAGTGAATAAACAACATGTATTCGTCACAGATCATATGTAAAAGTAGTAACATCCAGTAATACGTAAGTGCCTTTTTTTGCTTTTGTTTTGAGAGTGTTGAGTATTTTGATCGTAGCACCCTTATTTGTGGATCAATTGTAGGTTTTCTTGGTGGGATGTGGGTGGACGACGGTTTACTCTCGGACACTATACTCGTTTAACCCACATGGTGTCAACAAGTTTACCCAAACAAATCACCAATCAAACTTGATCAGACATGTTTGGAATGAATTTTTCTACTTTTCTTATTTTCAAGCTCATTTATTAGCTGCCCACTAGAATACTGTCAGAGCCATGTTTTGTGGAGAGCAGTAAAAGCCTTCTTGCAGAAAGCCAACTAAATATGTTTGATAAGATTAAACATCATAATTTATGTCTCTGCTTAGAATTTGAAGAAGGACAAATTTTCATGAGAAGCAATCTCCTTTGCCAGGTCCCTCAGAGAGGACGTAAAGCAGTCGATCCCCTTGTGACTTACTAACAAGCCTACACATCCTTTCTAAGCAGGCTGGTTAAACCAACCAACCAACCGACCAAGAGTTTACAGATAATTTGTTCAAAATGAGAACTCATTGGTGCCAAAGAAATGGCATAAAATGAAAGGCAAAATATCCTAAACTGTAAAATATTGATTCTAATTTATAGATCAAAGGCATCGTCTTGATAATTGAAAGTTTCTTTACCCTTGTAAGATCCACAAAATTGGAGATCTTTCAAATTTTCGCTACCATCTAATTTTTGTTTGGTTATTATTATGTGATCCCTATCTTGGAAATACTAAGCTTTGTGATGTTTTTTTTTCTTCAGGATTCAAATTTGATTTCTCATCTTTTTTAATTTCAGGGTTTCCACCTATAATGGAAAAAAACCTGGAAAAAGTACTTTCTATTTTTCCACTCTTAATTTCTGTGACTAATTATTAAGTCCCAGCGGAGATTTGACATACAAACAAATTTCCTCCAGTACTATGGTCTTTGTAATGCAATTCGGTCAGGTTTTAAAATGACTACACATGTAGCTCCTAGTAAGGCCTTAGAACCTATCATTCCCGAAGCGGTGCACCTTGTGGTGAAAACAAATGTTGGTTGTTCACATATTTATCAGTCTTTGCTAAAAAAACAAAGTAAAAGAATGTAAAGCCCTTACAAAGTGGAAAATTATTTTAGATTTTCAAGATGTATTTTGGGGTTTGTACTGTCAAATTCCATTTCAGTCAACAATAGATATCAACATGAGGTGGTTTCAAATCAAGATTTTAAATAGAATATTATATATGAAGGACAGTTTGTTAAGATTTGGTGTAGTGGCTGACAAGAAGTGTACTTTTTGTAGTAACAATGATGAAACTATCATACATGTTTTTTGCTTTTGTAACTATTCTAATGAAGTATGGTATAAGTTAGAGTTCTGGATATTTCGTAATACGGGGGAAAGGATCAAACTTACAAATCAAAATAAATTGTTTGGATTTTGCGGTAGCAATAATAATGCACTCAACTGTGTTCTGATGCTTGTAAGACAAGAAATATTTTCAGCTAAATTACGAAATCAACTACCATCATTTGATATAATTTTATCAGCTGTAAAACGTTATTATGAAATGGAAAAATATATATACCAAACAAATCTCAGAGAGAATAAATTGAAAAAGAAATGGTTTCACTTCAGAAAATATTTTGAGAGTGTTGGAAATGTGCTAACATAAACATGATCATGTTTTTTATGTTTGGTATTTTTTAATTATATATTTAAAGTACTAATTTTGTCATAAATATTTGTTTTTATCTGCCACAAAAGTTTTCGGCCGTGATGATTATTATCTGTGTCAAGCCATTATGTATGGAAATTATTTCTTTAATTATTTGTATATGATATATGGATATACTATATATGATGGAATTTTTTTTAGAAAATAAAGAACCCTGTGGAAGGGGAAAAAAAAGTCCCAATGATGTATTTTTTAAAAAACTTCCAAGAGAGTTTTAAACCAGGGGCAAAACTTTCGGATTTAAAACGAGCCCTCAAATTTCAAATATTTAAAATTACTTATAATTCTAGTCTACTGGTAAAGGATTTAATTTGTTAAGTTCAATAATATTTCCTTTTGTTTATGCGCGCATGCATGACATCATCTACAAACAATCTGAACGACGAGAAGTTTTAAGTCCTCAATATTCATTTGCAGAAGTCTTTTTTGTTAAAAAAAATTATTGTATATTCACTTAAGTAAATCTTGAAGATTTAAAAAAGTTCTTAAGTCATAAGAAGGATGTAAAATTTAACTCCTAGAAATTGAGAGAGCAGTCAGAAAGAGTTACAATAACTGTTATAAGTTATTGGAATTGTGGCATCTGATGGTTGACAGCTAATTCGTCATAAAACTTTAGCATTTGTTATTGATAACAAGTTTCATGCAACAGGGCCTTGGAACTGTACTCATTTCTTGTTAGTTATATGTTACAGCACATGGCAGTTCTATCAATGACTTGTTGGAAATAAACTTTTTATGATTTCTTAAGACATCAATAATTCCCAAAGGAAGACATGGAGGACATCTCTTACTAAATTAGCTACAACACATCTCTGTTCAGATTTTCTCTTGTTTTTTTAATGATTTGAATGAATCATTCCTGAAGAAAGAACGAGGAAAGAGGAAATTTCTAACAAAAGTAGCTTTAGGACAACACATCACTGTTCATATTTTCTGTTTCTTTTTGAATGATTGGAATGTGTTTACTAAGATTTAACAATGTATATTACATTTTAGTATCATGGAAGGTTATGTCTTATCTCCTAGTTTCATCGTTTCCTTCACTGAAGCGTTTAGGGAGCGTAAAAGCTGTCTCGTGCTTCACAAAAAGAGATCCAAATCATAGCTTTTGTCCGCCATCAATATCATTCAATCAGTGGACTATACCCAAGAATAGAATTAGAGACAGGAATTTCATTCAGAAAATAAAATGTGATGAATTATTTATGATTTGAACCCAAACATGCGATTGATAACAATCTATACAACGCCATATGTGTAGGGCAGGTCTGTTGATATGTGACATAGTTTAGCGAGAGTTTAGGAATCAGCGTTGCTTTGATGACGACAAAATCAGGATGTTGTATGTGAAACAATGCAGAATCTAGGGAAAAGCAATTGCGTACTGAGAATAGTGCATGGTGATGAAGTAGAAGATGCAACAAAGAGATTAAATGTTATGACAAACAAATATAAGCAAACAACACGGATAATTTAACAACTACGCCTAAATGACGTCTTTGATCAATTCACAGGATTAGAATTTTTTTCGGTTGATGTGGAAAATCGTTTACGAGTCCGTGTTTTGTCTTGGCGAGAAGCTCTTACTCCGACGTAGCAGAGAGGTTTGTGGTTGTTTTCCAAAGGAAGAACTGTGTTTAGCGATGCTTATTAGATGTATGCGGATAACTGATTAGCATATTGTTTATCTTTACTTGTCATCGTAAACAAACGTGATTGTGGGGAATTATGGTAACTCTGAGCCCCCCCTCTCTCTTATTTTGTTTGCGTAGGGGAGCATACCTCATTCTCTCTCAGATCTGCCGGTTTTTCTTGAAAAGTCACGATGATAGATTTGTGGATATGATGTTTCAATTTGTTGTTTCCGTAATTGTTATCTTCTGCATACGTCTGTATTCATGCTAGATTGATGCAGATGGTGTTATTCAGATATTAATGTTCTGTGTTTTCTTTCTTGCTGTTTAGCGTGAAAGTTTGGATCCTTCCAATAAAAGCATGTACAGTTTTCCACTGGCTTCAACAATCTTTGTTTCTACTTCTTTTGATAGTAATGATTACTACTTTGATATCTACATGTACATGTATGTGTAATGGTATGGTGGTTCGGTCACTTGACTTTCAATCAAAAAGTTGAGGGTTCGACTTCCGGTCCTTACTTTCCCGCAATAAGGTCCTTTGGCAAAAAATCAAGCATCATTTTCCAGTCTCCACGTATATGTAAATTGGTACCTGGCAATTGCCGGGATAATAATAATTGTAGGGCTTGCAGTAAGAGCAGTATTGATACTGATGTGGCTACCCTGTGTAAATTTAGATGCAATTAATATAAATTATCATTATTATTATCATCATCATCATTATTACTCCCATTGCATTGTAACATTGTGTCAGTTTTATTACCTGTTCAAATTTGAATGACTGTCACTCTTTCTTATAATGTTTGTGTGGCTTTGCCAGAATTTCTACTTCTACAGCTGCTGCTACTAATAATTCTGTTTTTGCTATATTTACTTCTACTTCTAATACTACTCCTGCTTCTATGTTTACTTCTTCTTTTACAACTATTACTTCTACTACCACTACTACTACCACTTCTATTTAATACTTCTTCTATTACTCCTACTTCTACTACTACTATAAGTACTACTACTACTACTACTACTACTACTACTACTACTACTACTACTACTTCTACTACTACTACTACTACTACTACTACTACTACTACTACTACTACTACTACTACTACTACTACTACTACTACTACTACTACTTCTACTACTACTACTACTACTACTACTACTACTACTACTACTACTACTACTACTACTACTACTACTACTACTACTACTACTACTACTACTACTACTACTACTACTACTACTACTACTACTACTACTACTACTACTACTACTACTACTACTACTACTACTACTACTACTTCTACTACTACTACTACTACTACTACTTTGTGTTATTAAATCAACCATCTTCAAATAAAGAGCTAGGGAATATTTTGGACAGATATGAGTACAAAACAAAAGCAGAGTACTTTGCAAAAGGAAATCTTAGAGCTGCCAATTTGAATAGTGATGTCTGAGATTCCCAAGAATTCTGCTTCATCAGATATTCTTCAAAGTTTTTCTTCAGCCATTTTCTGTCATTTCTTTCTGTTTTTGTTTCTGAAATGTAATGTTCTGCTAGACTCCCCTGTAAATGTAGAAATTATTGATGAGAAATCTACGATAGCTGCAATTATTGTCAAGCCTGCGTGCTTCGTATATGTTTTTTTCAATGTAAGTACATCACCAAATACTGTCCCATATGCTTTCAAAGAAATGTTATATTTTATCAAAAAAGCAGAAGTTATTGTAAAAGCTTGTATAGGGCATCATTAAGCATCTAATTGGCTAAAGTCTGAGGATTTTTTTCCGTAAAAAGCTGGCATTGTATGAATAAATGTACACCAAAATGGCGATACACAGTGATACGTTTTTCGCGTGTTAGGAAATATCGTAAGGTATACTGTGAGAATAGACCTCTCGATAGGGAGAAAGGAGAAAATGAGAGAGAGAGATGGAGGCAAAGAGATGGAGAAAGGAGAGAGTGTGTGAGAGAGAGGAGGTGAAAGAGAGATTTCCCCGGCAACCTTATTGCCTTAGATTCACTAGGCCATTTGCCTTAGCCAGTGGAATTGCGTAAGCGTTGCCATGGTAACGTTGCATAATCCAGCTAGGGTACCCTTACCGTCTGCCTTCAGGCTTCACTAGCATTTTTTCCCAATTTTTTTTCTTCTCTTTTTTTTTTGTTCCTCTTCTTCTACTTCTTCTTGTTCTTCCTTTATATGTCTCCTCTTGCTGTAACACTGTTAGCTCGCTCTATACTATCACTTTGTTCTGGCGTAAAAACTTGGCCATTATATATAATCATATACTTCTCTCAGCTTTAATCAATTTCTTTACATTCTCTGGCAAGACGAGGCATATGGTATATTCTGTGTATATACCCTGCCTATTTCTGGGGAGTTTGCGAGTTCAATTGCATTGCATAATATGTAGAAGATGTAAACCCTATTGCTTTGAAATTTTAGCTTATGGGACCGATACTTACATATCATTACGTATGTTTCAGGTGGGCGGGTAATAATATGCATTTTCTTTCAGTTTTGAATGTGTTCTGTTTGCCATTAATGCAATTGGTGTTTATTTCTTGCTGTCACGTCTATGAGCTGAATTTGGAGGACTTTTTCAATTGGCCCTGAAAATTGAGAAGTATAAACTCTGTCCATAGTGGGCAGTTTAAAGATAAGCTTGAGTTCTGGTAATGATGGCAAATAAATTCTCACAGAATCCAACAAATCTTAGATTGAATGTTCAAGATTACAAATAAATGACATGTGCTAAATAGTTTTGGTAGAAAAAGTATAGGGGCCTAGTTATGAGCATAGAAAGATAAGGAAATCAAGGTAAGTACATGTAGGCCCAACACCATGTCAGGTCATTATGTGCAAATGAGAGTTGTGGTTTTTATTGAAGTTGATTTCCAGCAAGTTTTTGTGAGTTTCTTTTCATTTAACTGGTTCAAACAATCAATTTACTACAGGATAAACAATTTAATCCATAATCAATTATAGCCATTTTCTCTTGACATACGATTCCCATACTAGAGCTCAAGATTAGCTTTAAATGGTGCTTATGAAAAACATCGTTCAGCTTGTCATCCCATCTTCTACTCACCAGAGTATTTATGATATAGCATATATTCAAATAGAATTATACTCTACAAAGACTGAAGTAAAACTTGACACCCAATCATGGCAACATCATTTAGATTCCCTCATTAAAAGTTCATATTCACCACATTAAATTTCAAACGCCATTCATGTTTGAATGTTTGAACGCAATGATCCGCACTCCTTGCCAAGATGTTCTTCAAAGGGTCGTAAAATCGATCTCATCACCAGCACATCACCAAAAATCCTGATGAAAGAACATTACGAAGCCAACTTGTGGAAAAGTAAATTCTAGCTCCTTAATAAACATAAATTTACTATCTAGCTGTAATATGTCAGTCACACCAACAGGACAGACAACAGATAAAACCAAAATGTTTGAGTAGCCCCAAATGGCCAAGTTTGTATTCGGTTTGGCATTTATTCGGCAGTGTGACTGATGCATTACAACAGATTTCCAACAGATTGTACGTTTTATTACGTTCTATGGGCTATACAGGTCAGTATAGAGTGTTTCATAGGAAAAATATGCATATTTTACCAATTTACTTTGATGCAGATACAGCATGGATTGACATAGACAAAATATGCATATTCAACCAATTTATTTTGATGCAGATTCAGCACAGATTTACATCAAATACTTGTTTACCTTGCAAATAAACTTTCTGTAAAGATTTTAGAAAAGACATGACAGATAGATAGATAGATAGATAGGTACACAGACAGACAGAGATAAAAACATAGATAGATAAATAGGTAGATAGATAGATTAAAAAGAATATCAATAAAGCAATAGATATCTTGTAATATCTATTAATATGCTTGCAAAGGCAATAAATAAATTTAGAGGTTTTTGTTTGAAAATAAAAAGTGAATATAAATGATTTTGAAAAGTCATAGAAATGGCACGGTATACCTCAAAAACAATGTAAAAAATACTGAAGTACTTTGAAAAAAGTGTTTTTTAGAAAAGTAGAGAATAATTATCCAATGCAAATTGTTTTCTTTGTATGTACAATACACCAGAAAATGCCTTTCTGCCAAGTGCCAGAATTGTGCGTGCTTAAGTAAGCCTATTAACCATGGGATTTATTTGTCAACAATAATGACACAAAATAATCTTGAAATTAATCTTTTTAAAATCAAATATTAAAGGATCTTATTTTGTTGTATAAAACAAATAATGCATGTTATCGATCGTTCATTACAGGATCTTCCGACTCTTCTTGAGGCTGTTTATGCACCTGTCATACTCTGCTCGACTGCTTCATACGATAGATGCATACAGCCTCAACTCGAGTGCGTATAGATTGTATAATAAACTCATTTGCATGCATAATGTTTTGAAGAAGTCAGCTGACATGACATCTAGCCAATCATCAGCACTTGCTCGCGATAAGCCCTGCCTGACTTTTGTATGATTCCATGTCCAAACTAGAACGGGACCTTGGTTCGTTATCAAGATTTTGTTCGAAATGGTGCTCGAACGCGCAATGCGCTGTACAATCTATTGTTACATGTTCAAACTAGAACGGGCCTGGTTCGTTATCAAGTTTTCGTTCCAATAATGCTTAAACACGCATTTCACTCTACGATCTATTGTTACATGAAGTTTTATTATCTGGTAACATTCAGACTAGATGAAATAATCACTTTGGTAGATATATAGCTATGCCTTTTTTCGCATAGCCGTATGATGAATTGTAGTAGTCTTAACAGGGGTAACAAAAATCCAGATAGAGATAAGTCAAATGTTGATTTGCTACAAATTTGTTTCTTTGTTAACCAATCGCCTACATGAATCAGGTAGCACCTTTATTAAAGGGATCCGGTAACTTTGTCTCAGATTCTGAAACAAAATTCTGAATTTAGCTCATGATGCAATGATAATTATAAACCTTTAGGTCAGTCAGGAACCCCATGACTTTTACAAGCCGATCGCCTGTCTGATTATCAAGATATTTATGATTGGAATTACAAATTTTGAACACCGTTCGCCAAACGGTTTTCATAACACTACAGTCTATGGGGGAAAACGAGTATGGTAAAACCGGTCACTCAAAGATTTTTACTTTTTTGAGGCACTTCTTGATCATTTTGAAGCGCAATTTTGTAGGGCTTCAATATTACACCATATCACAGACACCGATAACACGTAGGGCCGTGTATCTCAGATTTAACATTGTTAAACGATCCCTTTAAGCCTATGGGGATGTGAGAATCCAGATCAATGGGGTAAAGAAGTTCTCTCTTTAAGTGTCGATATAACATCTATTTGAAGGTAGAGGGGCGTCAACTGTGTGAGATATGGGTTTATAAGGCCCTTCTAGCTCCAAACGGATGTTGTTTACTAAGCTGCCAAATGTTAGGCTACAGGTTGACAACAGACATTACCATTCAAATTCCTAGATGTAATAATAATTATATTTGCTTATATAGCGCCCAACACTTTCTATACCAGAAGTCTCTAAGCGCTCTACAATAATGCAGCATAATTACCCTGGCTTTATTGATAGATATAGATCTAGATGTCCTGTATAAACTACATACAGTGTATATGCATACTATACATTACAGTGAATTCTCCCTTCACCTGGGTGGAGTGTGGCAAATGAAGATTAATGCCTTGCCAAAGGACATGAAGAAAGGAGTGTATGGGCTAGATGGTGGGATGAGTATAATAAATGAGCCTTTATTGAAGCAAATATTAAGATGGTGCATAGTGTAAAATACTTGCAATAAGAGAGATTCATAGCAAAATTCATAAATAAGATCAAAACAAATCGAGTAAAACAAAAGATTACCTGTGGTTTTGGTGTTTTTTCCCCTGTTGTAATCTGTTGAGGTGAAATGACACCTTGCATTGTGAGAGAGTGAAGCAGCTGTGTGTGGGCTAGCCGGCCGGGAGTGGAACAAACCGACTGAGTACCCCACCAGTGTGGGCACTCTCCTTATAAATGGCATTTAGGCAGGGAGGCTGGTGAGGCTGATGGGAACCTAGTGTGAGAGGGAGGTGGGAGGCGGGAAGGAGGGAGAGAGAGAGAGAGGGGGAAGGGGAGGGAGAGAGGGGGAAGGGGAGGGAGAGAGGGGGAAGGGATAATGGGAGATAGGAGAGATAAAGATAAAGAGAGTGATTTGGAAAGAGAGGCATTTAGGCAAGAAGACCGGTGGGGCTGATGGTAACATAGTGTGAGAGGGAGGTGGGAGGCGGGATTGGAAGGAGGAGAGAGAGGGAGAAAATGGGAGATAGAGATAGGAGAGATAAAGATAAAGAGAGCGATTAGGAAGGAGAGGCATTTAGGCAAGAAGACTGGTGGGGCTGATGGTAACATAGTGTGAGAGGGAGGTGGGAGGCGGGATTGGTGGGAGGAGAGGGAAAGAGGGGGAAGGGGAGGGAAAATGGGAGATAGAGAAAGGAGAGATAAAGATAAAGAGAGCGATTAGGAAGGAGAGGAGAAATAAGTTTTTTTAATAAGAAGAGACAGAGAGTGAGGAGGAGGGGGAGGGGGAGGGGATAAAGATAAAGAAAGAAGAGGAGGAAGGATAAAGTGGAGAAGAAATTAGAGTTGAGTGTTTTCAAAAAAATAATGGGAGTAAAGAGAGAAAACAGGGGTAGGGGAGGAGGAAGAGGAGGAGATCGAGGTGATGACATGATACATACAGGCTAAAACAAAGAAATTGAATATTAAGGAGGGGGGACAATATTTTAATAGAATCAATGAATGATAGAAATGGACAGAAAGACAGAAATGAAAATTAATATAGAAATTAATATAGAAAGACAGAGATAAAATGAATACAGAAATGAATACAGAAATGAATTGGAAGAAAAAGATGGAAACTTGGAGAGGTGAAACATTGGGTAGCAAGAGGGGCAAAAGATGTTTACACACCTCTAGTACAACAAATAGATAGAGGGGAATTTAAGAAGTGGGGATGTAAGAGAGCAGTAGAAGTAGAATGGTAGTTTGGTGGGAATTTTGGAATGTAGGATGGTAGAGTTTAGCTTAGTTGAGTGAAAGATTATGTTTGACAGGGAGAAAGGGAAAGAATGATGTAAAGAGACAAAAAGAACAGAGAAAGTGTTAGATATTAAATTTGATTATTCTTGGGAGAGGAGGGGGGGGGGGGATTGGATAAAGGGAATGCGGAAATGGATATGATGAAAAAATATTGGTAAAATTGATATAAAGACAAGCAGAATGTGCATGTGAAAATATGACAATAAAGAAAGGAGTGGATGGGCAAGATAACGAGTTGAGTAGCAAATGAGCCTTTATTGAAGAATCAATATATTAAGATGATGCATGGTTTACAAATATTTGCAATGAAAAAATAGACTTCTATTGAGAGCCAGATGGGTGTTAACACTATGAACATGACTGACAAAGAAAGCGGACAAAATATACAGTTCCTCAGGTAGACAAAGGAACATCCCTTCACTGCTATTATGTAAACATGTGTCACATGCATATTCACCTGTTCTACACATTTTTACATAAAAGCAGTGAAGGGATGTTCCTTTGTCTACCTGAGGAACTGTATATTTTGTCCGCTTTCTTTGTCAGTCATTTTCATAGTGTAACTTTGTGTTTTAGAGGTGTCATGGTCAAGTGGATACATCATCGGACTGTGAATCACATGGTTTGTGGTTCGAGTCCCTCCTTGACACTCATGGCCTTTGGAAAGACACTAATCTACATTTGCCACTCTCCACCCAGGTGTTAAATATGTACCGGGAGGAAGAATTTTTGTAACGCTGTGATCACCCAAAACGGTAGCCTAGCAGAGCTGGGGCAATATTGGTGCGCCTTGAGCACCTTGAGGGGTGGATATGTATACTATAAAAATGTCTGGTATTTTTATCATCATCATCATCATCATTATTATTATTATTATTACTTTTACTGTTATTAATATTATAATTATTATCAATATTATTGTTATTGCTATTACTAATGTTATTGAAAGATTTAAGGCCCTCCCAACTCAGAGAAGATGATGGGTCAAAAGGAGAACTACGAATATTAAATGTGATAATATAAATCTTATGGAGGAACAGATCATTAAGAAGCATTTACTGTGTGTAATAAATTTGCAGTTGAAGAAAAGAGGGAATAAAGAGGAAAAGAAACAAAAATATATAAAAAAACATAAAATGGGTCATGGAACTAATATTTAAAAATAAAGAGAAAAGGAATATTAATTTAAATCTAGTTGACACAAATGTTGGAGAGAAAGGAATAGGAATAGAAAAGAGAGAGAGAGAGAGAGAGAGAGAGAGTGAGATAGATGGAAAGAACAAGAGAGAAAGAGAGAGAGAGAGAAGGGGGCGGGGGCGATAGCGCCACAGAAGAGAAATAGAGGGGGAGGGAACAGGGATATGCGATACATGTAACATAAGCATTATGCTGTTATAATTGTACTGGTTATGAATAAGGATCCTTAACTATTACTACTGGCAGGTGTATTTTGCCAATCTAGCATTCTGTAGGACCATTGTTTCTTTATCTCTCTACTCTTTAATCCCTCCCTTTTTCTCCTCTGCATATTTGCCTTTCATTTTCTTGTGCTTTCTCTCCCTCTTTCTCTCTCTCTCTCTTTTTCTTTCCGATCCCTCTCCTTTTCTTTGTCTGGTGCATAATTGTCTTAATTACTATGTATCAGCATATCTTTTTAATTCTCACTCTATTTTTTGTTATTGTTCTGCCATATCTCCATTCTATTCTTCCTTTTTCTTTCTCTCCTTTCAAAAAAAAAAAACCTTCATTTTTAAATCTCTTTCTTTTTTCAACCATTTCTTCTCTGTAATACCAATTTATGGCATGTACATAGCTGAGCTAGCAAATGTGAGTATTAAGCTTCTGAGACTACGCATACACACACACATATCACAAAACACATTGCAACGTTATGATGTACCAAGCATAGTGGTTGTTGTGTGTGAGGGTTCGTGTGTGTGTGTGATGCATAGATAATTATTACTCTTGCTAACACTACTAACGTTACACACATTTATCTGAGCAATTTCTTTTTTTCTCTTCCTCTTTTTTGTCCCCATCTCATTTTGTTCCTTTCCATATTGATTACAACTGCGTGGCTTTCTTTCCTAGTGAATAGCACAGAAAACATATAAAAATCTCTCCTTCTCTTTCCCCAGTCTCTCTCCCCACCTCTCCTCCTCTCTCCCCGTCTCCCTGCCTCTCTTGCTCTCACTTTCGTGGCCCTAATTGTTGCCGGGGCAACCGCGGGTTTCCGTTTGACGTCAGCGGCGGGGCATGAGTCGCGGCTGTGATGTCACACTCGTGAACCCCTTATGACATCAATGTAGGGAGAGTACATGTATGTACACGCAGCGATGCGATAGAGTCTACGACTGTGTATGTGTGTGTTTGCGGAATAGCATGTGTGCTACAACTCATTTGCATATCAATTCTGAGCTCTGGGTATAGTAGTTAAGCATGGTTGAGATGTATGCTTTGGTTGTGTAGCAGATGCACGATACATGGGCACAGGTCAGCATATAGTAAAATGCAAATATGGACACGTGGAACGGACATGTTCCATGTGATTATCGAGAGTGTTAATAAGATATTATGAATATTAAACAGCATAACTTCTTTTCTTTTTATTATTATTATTAGGCATTTTAGCTACGCTATTCATAGTAAACTATATCACAGCGCTAATTACAGTAACATGCAATATAACAACGAATCATAACATAACATTGAACAAACAAAATAATAGTGAATCAAATAGGAAACAGGTAGGTTTTAAGGAGTTTTTTAAAAACCTCCATAACTTCTTCTTTTTATCTTCTGGTTTGAATTGATTCTGATTCAATCTCATAGTTGATGGATGATTCGCATTTTAACAACCTATGTCATAGTGTCTTGTAATAGTAATGATATTAAATTGGATTTACAGTTCTTAATGTCACCTGTTATTTAGAGATTATTTTGACCCATCTCACAGTCTTGCTATATTTTGATTTGATTTGATAAGGTTTTATTCAATATTTCGACAATACAGCTGGAGGCTGATACAAGTGAATTTACAAGGTAAAAAATTCCATAGACATAAAAATATAATTATATGCTTTAAACACTTTAAAATTAATCCAGATATAAACAGTACATAGTAAATAAATCATAAATACTGAAAAACAATAATAATAATAATATTGAGTTCGGTTTGCATACTTGGATATGAGATAAATAGAAAATCAAAGGGTATAAGATCAGATATACAGTTTTGAGAGTCGGTGCAGGAAATGTTGATAATGTATTAAGAGAAAAAATATTATTGATCATTAAAAAATTGAAAACTAAATGATTAAAACTGTAAACATTTACATGAAGTATATATACAAAATAAATCGATAAAAATACAATTATTAAAAATTGTTATGTATGATCTTAATGAATACCTGATGTAAAACCCGGCTTGAAAACATTAAATTACATTTATTAAATTACATTTATTAAATTACATCTATTGAAATAACATTAATAATTATTGCATTGATCAACTTGCATTTATCAAATTTAAATTTAAAAAAGTCCAGATAATATACATATACATCATCCATTGAGTGCCAAAAGGCCCTTAACTCTTTTTTTTAAAGCATAAATTAATTCCCTTCTGGCACTCAGCTGACAATATAAGATCAGACGGAGCATAGTATAAATTAGTAATCTTTAGATCAGCACAATGTTTTCATAAAATTTGAAGAAGAAAAAACTACCTTTACTGTAAAAGTACCAAAAATGAATATGCACACTATAATAGTGTAGAAGTAACTTTTTTTTAGAAAGCTAGATTGGACATATCTCATATTATTCGTTATGACATTTTAAGCAATGCTATCGTTAGGTTAAGGTTAAAATTGTATTATCTTTTGCCAATTTGTGAGTCATGGACGCCTTACATTTTGAATGACTGCCCGCATATATGTTTCTAGGATAATTGTTGTGTTACATCTGATTGGGGGGATGCGTGGGTCGACCAGCCGGGGTTCCCCCTCAAAACAAAACAAAACAAAACAGAAGATACACCACGCCCACACACCATAACAATGCTGCAGAGAATACCATCTAAGGTTAACAGAAAAAAGCGGCGGGGGGAAAAAGCCTCAAAGAATTTATACCAGTAATTTATCTGCGAGGGTGTAGATGCTCCAATCGTGCATGATCTTATCATCTTTAATATTCCGTTTCGTGTTTTGAAAGCAAATATGCACTCTGCAATACTACTACGAAACAAAAGGGAAGCCCCCCTCCCCCACTGAATGCGATGTTTTTCCATCCACCCCCTCACCACTCTCAGTTACAAGCTTCCTATCCACGAGCTAGTAACTCATCTGCTCGGAAGTAACATGGCTTGTGTTGTCTTTTGACAATGTGGTGTAGTGTGGGGGCGGCTTTACCTGCAGACAGGTGAGTGTATTCCCATCATTCACTACCACACAAAGGGGGGGGGGGGGGGGGGGGGGGGGGTTCACATTTCATCATTTTTTGTCCTTCCTTCCTTCCTTCCTTCCTTCCTTTTTTTCTCGGTGGTGCGGGTGGTCGGATTGGGAGCTGTATGTATGCAAGTGTAGGGTCTCCCTTGTGTTTTCTTTCTTCCGATGGAATTTGTGTGGGCTGAAATCAATTATTATACAATGAAACATCCGTAAATGTATGTGCTGGAATTCCTGTCGGGTAGAATTAGAAGGAGCAAATTTTGCTTCTTATCACCACCCTTGTCTCCCCTAACTATCTCTCTCTTCCATTTTCTCTCTTTACCCTCCTTTCTCCTCTTTCACTCCCTCTTTCCTCTTTCTCTTTGTCTCTCTCTTACTATGTCTTTGTTTCTATTTATCTATCAATCTATCTCTATCATCCTCTTTCCATTCTACCTCTCTCTCTCCTATCTTTCCTTCTACACTCCTTCCTTTCTCTCTTTCTCTTTCTCCGTTTCCTGTTTTGTATAAATATCTCTGTTTAATCATTCTCTCCCCCGCCCCCTCTTCCCCTTCTCTCTCTCTCTCTCTCTCTTTCTCTGTCTCTCTCTCCCTCTCCCCTCTTCCTTTCTCTCTCTTTCTCTCTCTCTCGCTCTCTCTCTTTCTATCTCTCTTTCTCTCTCTCCCCCTCTCCCCATTCTCTCTCTTTCTCTCTTTCTCTCTCTCCCCCTTCTCCCCCTTCTCTCTCTCTCTTTCTCTGTCTCTCTCTCCCTCTCCCCTCTTCCTTTCTCTCTCTTTCTCTCTCTCTCCCTCTCTCTCTTTCTATCTCTCTTTCTCTCTCTCCCCCTCTCCCCATTCTCTCTCTTTCTCTCTTTCTCTCCCCTTCTCCCCCTTCTCTCTCTCTCTTTCTCTGTCTCTCTCTCCCTCTCCCCTCTTCCTTTCTCTCTCTTTCTCTCTCTCTCCCTGTCTCTCTTTCTATCTCTCTTTCTCTTTCTCTCTCTCTCTCTTTCTATCTCTCTTTCTCTCTCTCCCCCCTCTCCCCATTCTCTCTCTTTCTCTCTTTCTCTCTCTCCCCCTTCTCCCCATTCTCTCTCTTTCTCTCTCTCATCTGTCTTCTCTCTCTCCCTCTCCCTCTTCCTTTCTCTCTCTCTCTCTCTCTCTCTCTCTCGCTCTCTCTCTCTCTTTCTCTCTCTCTCCCTCTCTCTTTATCTACCTTTCTCTCTCTCTCTCTATCTTTCTCTCTCTCATCTGTCTTCTCTCTTTCTTAACACTTTCACTTCGTTCATAGTTTCCAATCTGTTGATCAACACGGACCCAATGAAACATGTGCAAAAGTGCAAGCCCATTTCCAGTATGAAATCAAATTTTCAGCCCACCCATTTATGTACACCCTCCCCCTTAAACACAAACATCAAAGAACAAGCAACGACTCTCTTGCTCAATTAAACATGAAATGTAAAAAGTTTTAAAGCTGATCTGCACTCGTTTGGCCAGAGGGGTTATACCTCCCTGCGAGGTCACTGCCAGGTGGTTATCTCATCAAATCAGCTCTCTAATAACATAAGACAAAGGGGACCATGGGTGCTCGATCAACGGGTACCGCTTAGGCATTGTTGGCTATATAGAGGGCGCAAGTGGCTACAAGTAGTGCAGTCCTGCTATAAGTAAAACCCTTTCCATGCACTATTTTTATATTGTGAAAAATGACCCGCCAAATCATGTAGAAATAGTTTTGGGAATATAATAACTGTGTTCACATCTTCTATAGATAGATAACACATTCCTCATTCAAAAAAAGATATAGTCTGTTTGGAGCAAGAAGGGCCTTAATTTATATATTTTTACACTGAATTAAAGTTCTCCTGGCTATAAACAGATATAGGATGCTTAAATAAATGTGAAGCGACCCTGCCAAATTGTATTTTTTTTAATCATCACGGCAAATATTTGAATGTATAGTTGTCTTTAATCACTTTCAAACTCAGTACTTTTGTTTATACTCTTTGCCTTCCAAGGTTGATTTTTGTATGTTTTGTTTCATCATCACAAGAATATTATTTGCAGCTTTTCTTTTGATATTGCACAATCGTTTCCGGTATATATTCAACATATCTATTAAAAAATGATGATATAAATCTCCTTTCAACCAATACAAATTACTGTCTTTTGTCTTAGTAATCTTTCCAAAATACATATCGCTTTATTTGCATAACATATTTATGCCTTTATTTGTAATCATATCTTATGTTATTATGAAAAGAACTTTATTTTCTTTTGTCATTTCAAAGATATGACATAATCTACTGGCCACTAGAAGGGTGTATGAAATATAACAAAAATTCCCTTCAGTCTTTATGCAGATGAAGTACATTACATATGACTTTATGAGATATCGAAAATACATAGCACTACCTGAAATATGCACATTATGATATCTTCATTAGTTTAGTTAGCTTACTCACAAAACATCATCATGTTAATAGTTTTGTTTTTATCTGTCCTGTATTTCCCAATAAAAAGAAATCTATTTAATCCAAGCACTTATTAATGGTATAGCTAAGGATATACCTACTATTGCCAGAGAGGGCAGCATACAATTTATGTAAACCTACAGAGGAACTATCCATGACAGTAACAGTCAAGTTTGGGAAATGGACAATTCCTTCCAGAAAAAAGAGGAAAGAAAAGGAAGTTTGAAAGAGTTCAAAAAAGGTTGGGGAACATCAAGAACCAAAACACTATACAAAAAATAAAGCTCTAGTTTGATAAATGGAAGCCCCTTCCATCTAAAATTTGTAAAAAAAATAGTGAACAAAACATGATCTATGATATTTTTTGTTATTGTTGCTCCAAAGGGCATGACCATTATTTTCCTTTATAATGTCTGAATGCATTCTTAATTTTGAAAAGCTTTTGTGTAATTAATCACGAGCGTATGTCACATTTTCTTTGTCCGTAATGAAAATAGATTTGATGTTTAATGGAAGAAGTAATGACCAGCATTTTTTTTACAACCAGAGCTAATGCTTTATGAAGTTATTATGACTGTATAGAGCATGATGAATAGTGTACTTAACGTCAGTCAGGAATGACAGATATGAATCTGTCCTCTACATGCCTGCCTTAAAAGTAGTTATAAACAGATCACTACAAAGAGATTTGTGGTTTTTAGCAATTTTGTTCAGAAAGATGGATCAATCCTTAACTCTTCCTTTGCCAGAACAAACTTATACCTGCCAACCCTTCTGAATTATCCGGAATATTCTGATTTTCTGTTTCTTTAGGACTTAAATAGAGTTTATAGAGTGATAGTCTGGTTCGTGTACCGAAGCATCACCATGCCTGCGTCATCAGTTGGTGATGCATTGTTGGACATGGCTTTTTAATTTTTTTTATATTTTTTTTAAAGCCGACTTTAGCTTGTTTTATCACGTGCCACGATTTGAGAGTTCCCTTATTGAGTGCGTTGAATGGCTGCACAATCAAGCAGCGAATTTATATCTGCTTTTTTGTACAGATTTAGCGCGTATTGCCAGTTACACTGCTGCTGTATACATGGCCATGCTAAGGCAGTGCGAACCCTAATAGAAATCCCTAATTCTTATTTTCAAATGTTGGCAGGTATGTAAACTGTACGAGCCGTTTTAGAGGTTTCTTTTAGATTTCTTTCCTACCCCCCTCCCCCTCCGAAAAGTTGTGGGGCACATGTAGAAAATGAAAGGCAGAACCTCAAAGCACCCCCCCCCTCCTATTAAGAAAAATGTTTTTCTAGAACTGCTCTTGACTAGCAGTAAATAATAATTCAAATCTCTAAATTGGCAATGCAGCGTAAAATGTACAATCCGTATTTTCGTGAACCTTTTGTCTTCTTTTTTGGGGTTGAATTTGGTCATTTTCATTCACATTTCTTATCATTTGATAACAATTTCTATTTAAAAAAAAGTTATGTAAAAGTGGAAAATAGTAATAATAGGTGCCAATTTGAGGTATGAAGGCTGATTTATTTAGACCCGTTTGATATTAAAGTTAAAGACCAGTATTGGCAACGCCCCAATTTCAAAAAAATAAAATGGAAGCTCTCATTACCAATCATGTGAAAGAATATGTTTTGACTAATACATGATGATAACAAATTTGCCGGGAAACCGCCTACTATTCATATATTTGGTAAATTAATTTCTCTCATGGTCTGGTGAGAGAGATAGGGTAGTCCCATATACATCTTTCTGTGTATAGTGCTTGTAACTTTACGAAGAATGAGCCAAATTTCTTATCATTTTGATGATTCCAGAACCTTGCAGATGCTAGATGCTAGATGATCGACCTTTTCTGATCGATTCCACAACGTTTCTTTCACAATGCAATCGCATGACCATTACTGGTCTTTACCTTTAAGGTAAAGTCTCAACTACAATGTTGATGGGTGACTGGATCATAATGCAGGGGGCTGTTTCACAAAGACTAAGATCGACTTTAAGTCTGACTTAACTATGCCACTGGTTGCTTTCACCATTATGATCTTTGGATAATATTTTTTCCTTCAATAATGAATTATCGAAAAATGTGAATTCTGCAGATTTGTGACCATGATTTGTACGTCCCTTGAGAGACCAATGCCAGTAAATGATGAGAGCTAACGGTGACATGAACTGCTTGCCATAGTTAAGTCCAACTTAAAGTCAATATTTGTCTTTGTGAACCACCCCCAGGTGTAAGAGTTTGGAGCAGTTTTCTTTCTTTCTGTTCTCTCTGAAGTCTTTTTGGTTATCATAGTCAGAATGGTTGACTTCATTAAAAAAAAATCCATTCAAATTACCTTTTCTCTGCCAGAATTGTTTACTACCTTCAAGATCCTGTGTAATAATAATATAATAATATTCTGCTTTTATATAGCGCCCAATACGTTGATACAGATATATTATTACCCCGGTCATCGGATTCAGGCTTACCCGCACAAAATGTATGCACGTTCTCCACTCCCTGGGGAGCATTCTAGCCAGTCAGGACATTAGTGCTGCGGCGGGACTCGAACCCTGTACCTTGTGATCGAGTGACTAGACCACAACACCACAACACCTCTACCTCTGTAGAGTAACTATTCAATGGCAAAGAAGAGTTTAAACCCTCTCTGCGCCACTGAGCTTTCAAATGTATATCAACTAAAAGAGTCACATGCTTACCGGTAATTTTCTGTTAATGAAATTTTTGTTGAATTCTCACAAAATATTTTGTGGGGGATTAGACTTCCTGCATACCATTTCAGAGAGTAAAATTAGCTAAACTTAGTCCTAAAGGATGTGATCTTCTGCCTGTGGGCTATAACATAAGCTGTCTGAAGCAAGTGTATTCATTTTACAGTGAAATGTGTATCTTGTTGAATTTTTAGATCAGATATGCTTCTAAAATTATATTAAAGCTGAGATTAAAAAATAATAATGCAGACTAACTTACAGTGTAGTTGGAATATCCAAATATAGAAGCTGGTTGATTTAAATACATGCATGGGATACCGGAACCCGATTGTAATTTGAACTGAATGTGTCTTATTATATACAGGATTGTTGATATACTTTGGGAAATATACTAAAAATAGAGAGGAGTAGAATTTAAACACGTGGGTTCCTTAATGTTAGCCCCCAGAAATTCCTGTTCTATATCAAGTTGTAACATTAGCACTCTCAAAACCGATAGTTTTCCTGAATTTTTCTTTTGCAATAACAAAGCGGAGCCAAGTCTGCGTCTATCGCGTGGATAAAATGTAAACATTTGGCAACCTGGTTGCCTGCTTATAGCCCCATTTCATAAATGGCTCCAAGAAAATTGAGTACTTTAGTTACATGGCTACTTCAAGCCTTTACCGCTTTGTTCTACTTGACTTCCAGGAAGGAGAGAGACAGAGAGAGGCAGAGTCATCATTTTTGTGAATGAGCGGCAATTTTCGGTCGCGTGTCTGCGCTATATGGTGCTAAATTTAGCCGGCGCGGCAACCCAATAGGGCGGCATGGCGTCATCCGTGGAAGAGGTTGAGATATTTGCAGTGCAAGTTTCGTAAACGCTTTCTTGGTGTCGAGTCCTATTTGGAGAACCCATTCAAACGGGTCCTCCATTGACCCTTGAGTGGACCCTAGAGGGGGGTATGTCGTTGAGAGCAGGCCTACGTAAAGCCATTAGCTCACTGGGAAAGGGGGAAAAAGGTTAGAGATGACGGAAATTGAGATGTCAAGATTTTTAGGAAAGTCTACTCGCTCGGTCATTCCACAGCTATGAAATATAACGTAAGAGAGTCTTATAATTCTTGGTGATTTTATTTCTGTATGAGATTTGTAAAGAAAGGGGGAGAATCAGATAGTGGTGATGGACTTTTCTCGGAAGCTCTTTCTTGGAGATAAACCCAAAATAAAACACCATGAATGGAGAATGAAGTTGGAATATTGATGGACAAGACATTTTTTTCTTCAGAAATCATATAGCTGTGATTGCAAATTTATCACTGAATTGGAAAATGTGACAATGCAATGGAAAGATATATGTGCAATCTACTGAGTCATTAGATGGTAAAATGGAAGTAGAATATTCAAAATTTGGTCCGACATCAGTTGTGCTTGTATCTACAGCCAAATAACCCTTTGCAAAAAGTTCAAAATGCTACTACTCATCTTGTGACAAACCCAAAAGGATGATCTCATATCGCTCCGATCCTGAAATCTCTTCACTGGCTCCCTGTTCAACAGCATATAATCTACACAATTTTGCTCTTAATCCATCGTAGATTACATAACCTAGCTCCAGAGTATATTTCATCCTTTGTAACACCCCTTTCCACATGCCGTTCCATTTACATTCATCTAGTAATATTAGGCTTAATAAAGGCTAAGTCCACTCCAAAAAAATAATTTGCTTTCAAGAGATGCAGTAAAAAAAGAGGAACAGAGCAAAACAAATTGGTGTAAAATCGGATAACTAATAAGAAAGTTATTAATATTTTTTAAAGTGTGAAAAACTATGGAACTTAGAAAATCACTACACAAATTGCCAGTTTGGTAATCAGCTTGTGACATCATTGCCCTCACTATTTATTGATTGCTTTATATATTTTTATCCCAATAATTTCCCTTTTTATTCCCCAAAACTTGATTTCCCCATGCCTTTGCCCAGGTTATATGATTTGTGTCATATTGCGCGCATGACATTTCACAAAATCATTCATGAACTTTTAAGAATTGACACTATTTTTGGGAATATATATATTCACAATCATTGATTTTTATATAGATAGTTTATCAAAAATTCACATTTTAACGATTTAACTGAAAAAACTTACTCTATTTTAGTGCATCCACACAAAAACATATTACTATCAATATAACAATGAAAGATCCTGCACGTATATACTTAGCTCTGTATTATATGATACAGAAATATGAAGTGTATTACACTTTGCGTCATCATAAAACAAACTGCAGTGGATTTGTGGGATCATACCTGAACAAGGCTTTTAAAGGGGATTTGAGCCTCCATAAAAAGTTGACTTTTTCAGAAGCAGTAAATCAAAGAAAATTGTTAGTGAAGTGTGAGATAATTTAGATAAAGAATAACAAATGTAGGATTTTTTTAAAAAGTTGCAATCTTATGAAGATCTTCCCATTGGCAATTTTGTTACTGTGGGATTTTCTACTTTTCCCTTCATTTTTTACTTCAATTGCTAGGAGTTTTAAAGATGAACCGAAATTCTACTTCTTCATAGAATATTGGTACCAACATACATAGTTGTTGCCTGATTTATCTCCAACTTTCACCAGTTTGTGTCTCATGATTTTGCTTCTAATAAGGCCAGTTTGTATAAGGGCTAAATATTATTTACTTTATTAAAGACAAGTTATATGAAAAATGTGTCTCACTTTCTTGTGATGAGTTTTACATTCCTTTACATTCCTTTACATGTGGGTAGCTTGTGTTTCTTTCCCCTTTTGTTTCAATGAAAGTGGCAAATTTAAATCCTGAGCTTCATGCACCGACACAACAAGTAGAGATGGTTGTACATGAGCTTGTCAAGAGAGGGCAGCAGAGCGATTATGTCCATTAGCAACATGAACTGAATGCTAGGAACACCAGGCCTTTGACTATGTCACTGTCCCATTCATGAATCTGTTTGCTGCTCTCTTTTAGAAATTTAGACTGCAAAGAAAAAGAAAAAAATGTTCTTGAAAAGTTCTTGTATCGTTTGTTAATCATTAAAGCTAGTTCTCAAGCCTAACTCTCAGTTTGGTAACTGTGAGTGGGGTACTTTGCATTTTAAGAAAATACAGAATTGTAATACAATTATTATTTTTGCATTGATTCTATCTACAATAACATTATCATTGCAGGATTAAAATAAATTACTATTTAATTATAAATGTGTCTGACAATTGTTTTCTTATCTAAGCATTAAAAAAAAAAGGAGAAATCTACATACATGTATAAAATATACATCAGTTTTGTTTGATAAATTTAACCTAATATTTGAATCCTTTTCAATATTTGTATTTCTTTTCTCTTTTTTATTTCTTTTCTGCAGGTAAGTGATACAATCATTTTGGCTTGGTTTAGCAAGGATTGCCGGAGACGTTATGACTAGATACCATGACTCTTCACTAGAAGGTACCAGTATACTTGCAGGGTGGTCCAAAAACAAAAATTCAAGCGTGTAAAATTGGAACGTGGAAGGAGTGTGAACTGATGTGTGTGAAGCGCAAGTTTCTTGTTACTGGGATCAGGGGCTTGCTTAAGGCATCGTTTAACGATGTTAACTCTGAGATGCATGGCCCTAATAGTTATCAGTGTCTGTGATATGGTGTATATTAAAGCCCTAAAAAAGTGTGCTTCAAAATGATCATGAAGTGCCTCAAAAAAAAGTAAAAATCTTTGAGTGACCGGTTTTACCATACATATTTTCCCCAATAGACTAGTGTTAAAAAAAAGGAAAACGGTTTTTGACATTTTGATTTTCAATCATAAATATCTTGATAATCAGACAGGCGATCGACTTGTAAAAGTCATGGGATTCCTGACTGGCCTAAAGGTTTATAATTATGATTGCAGCATGAGCTAAGTCCAGGATTTTGTTTCAGAATCTGAGACAAAGATACCCAATCTCTTTAAGGGCTGTATAAGGTTCTTAGATTCACTCTGGTGCAATCTGAGCCATATTTTGAAGCATTTTCAAACACATTTTATGACTAATATTTCATATATAATTTTGGTTGACAATAAATATTAACCGGTTACTGATTTTTAAACCCAAACAAGCAAATTTCAAACCCTACCACTGTTACATGTTTAAAGGTAATACAACGTTTTGGTATGGGGTCATGGATTTGGTTCAAATGAACATATTGGAAGCATATGCGATCTTACAATATTCAATGATAGTTGTCGCGGTTGAAATCGAGTCTTAAGTGATGAAATTGTAAATAATAAACTCTTAATGTTGTATTGCACATGCTCACTCTCAAGACTGATATTACTTTAGCTTCATAACAATGTTTCTTGACTACAATCAACTGATTCGCTATTCCCATTTGGAAATTATATATCAGAACTGCATATTCTGAGATTTTCGTGGTCTCAAGCACTTGAGAAGGAACTACCCTTACTCTAACATACTTTTGTTTCTTTGTTTATAATGCAAATGCTTTTATGTGATCTCTTTTTTTTTTTTTTTTTTGTTTGTTTTCACAAGTAAGTGTGCCTGGACCATTTGATTTTGATTGGATTCTGCACCTCACCAATATCATATTATTATTATTATTATTATTATTATTATCATCCCTAAACTTTAACATCTTTCAAGCTGTTGGTCTGAAATTAAAGCTTGGGACCTTAAAATAATAATTCATCCCCTATCCTACGTGAATGCCTTGAATTTATTATTACACTCTCTCTACTCCTCTAGAACTTCCATTGAGATTATAATAATAATAATCACAATATTCAATTCTTGTTTAGCGCATGATACATTATGAAACAACATCTCTATGCGCTTCCAAAGAGCTTTGGAAATTATAACCCTAGCTTTATGTAGCCAACCTGCAATAAATGTAGGCCTATACCTCCTTCCCTCACTCATCTTTCTTTCTATCCCTCCTCCTTCCTTTTCTTTCTATCTTCTCATCAATTAGCCAGCTCCCAATCAACGTTAGCCACCTTCAGTCTCTCTCTCTCTCTCTCTCTCTCTCTCTCTCTCTCTCTCTCTCTCTCTCTACCTCCTTCCCTCAATCACCTTTCTTTCTATTTCCTCCTCCTCCTCCTTTTCTTTCTATCTTCTCATCAATTAGCCAGCTCCCAATCAACATTAGCCACCTTCAGTCTCTCTCTCTCTCTCTCTCTCTCTCTCTCTCTCTCTCTCTCTCTCTTTCTCTACCTCCTTCCCTCAATCATCTTTCTTTCTATTCCTCCTCCTCCTCCTTTTCTTTCTATCTTCTCATCAATTAGCCCACTCCCAATCAACATTAGCCACCTTCAGTCTCTCTCTCTCTCTCTCTCTCTCTCTCTCTCTCTCTCTCTCTTTCTCTACCTCCTTCCCTCAATCATCTTTCTTTCTATTCCTCCTCCTCCTCCTTTTCTTTCTATCTTCTCATCAATTAGCCAGCTCCCAATCAACATTAGCCACCTTCAGTCTCTCTCTCTCTCTCTCTCTCTCTCTCTCTCTCTCTCTTTCTCTACCTCCTTCCCTCAATCACCTTTCTTTCTATTCCTCCTCCTCCTCCTTTTCTTTCTATCTTCTCATCAATTAGCCCGCTCCCAATCAACGTTAGCCACCTTCAGTCTCTCTCTCTCTCTCTCTCTCTCTCTCTACCTCCTTCCCTCAATCATCTTTCTTTCTATTCCTCCTCCTCCTCCTCTTCTTTCTATCTTCTCATCAATTAGCCCGCTCCCAATCAACGTTAGCCACCTTCAGTCTCTCTCTCTCTCTCTCTCTCTCTCTCTACCTCCTTCCCTCAATCATCTTTCTTTCTATTCCTCCTCCTCCTCCTCTTCTTTCTATCTTCTCATCAATTAGCCCACTCCCAATCAACGTTAGCCACCTTTGGCTCAGGGCTTGATTGATGGCCAAAAGACGAAATTTGTCATTTTTTGTCAGCCAGAGTTAAGTTGTGCTCCTAGATAAGCAGTTTAGATTCTCCTCGCGCAAGGTCACTGCATGCTGATGACACATGCCAAGAGAGAGTGAGAGTGGAGACGAGAGTGAGGGGGAAAGAGAGAGAGAGAGGGAGAAAGAGAGAGAGAGAGAGGGGGGGGGGGGAAGGGGTGACTGAAAGATGGGGTGGGGGGAGAAAAAATGATGGGGGGGGGGAGAAAGGGAGAAAACAGACAGAAAGAGAAGGGGTGACATAAGACGGTGGGGGAAGGGATGACAGAGAGAGTCAACGAGAGAGAGAGGGAGAGAGAGAGAGAGAGAGAGAGAAGGGGGAAGAGAGAAGGGGAAGAGAGAAGGGGACGGAGAGAGAGAGATAGAGAGAAAGAGAGAGAGAAATAGAAAGGGGAGAGAGATAGAGATAGAGAGAGATAGAGAGAAAGAGAAAGGTAGAGAGAGAGAGAGAGGGAGAGAGAGAAGGGAAGAGAGGGAGGGGGGGGGGGGCGGCTGAGATTAAAGCCTCTTTTAATTTGATAGTTTGTGGACATAACTGAGATACACTGTACATACAACTATGGTGAAATGGTGAGAGAAAAAAAAAAATAATTGTCCTCAATTTTAATTTTCTATCTACATCCCTTCTGGCTATATCATTGTCCAACATTATTGAACTGACTTTTACAAATGTAACCTCATGTTTGCAGCAAAAGAAATACCAAACCAAGAATGGAAACGTAATTTAATTAGAGAAGCATGATTACATGAATCTTCCACTAATTATACATTCAATTAGGTTATAATTAGCATTGGGTGCTCTTAATATTTCTCTTTCCCGTCCTGTAATTAAGATATGGAGCAATTCAGGACTTCCGAATAGAAAGGAATAGGCTCCTACTGCCAGACACATGGGGCTCGAGCTTGCTCATCTTAGGGCGCGTTCATGCTTGATTTTGAAGGTAGAATGAGCGATTTGTAACGCTCATCCTAAAACGCTCATCGTAAATCGCAGTTCCACGGTGTACTGTTTCATGCTCACTTCTCCAGGCAATTCTCCCTTGGTGGCCTTAATTGGGCCTAGCAGCTGGATTCGCAACCTTGAAATGCGCATGCTATGTAGACCATGGTCCATGCGTACACCCCACTAGTGCGTTGACCCCATTTAAAACGCGTTTACAAATTGTAAACGCATCTTTTTGTGAGTTTACGATCGGCGATCGTGATCGCCGTTTTTTCGGTGATTCTACAAAAAGTAAGCGTGAACGCAACAGTGTTTTAAACTAAAACGCGTAACAGATGCCTGATTCTGGTCAGAAAAAGTGAAGCATGAACGCGCCCTTATTTTCTTGTGAGAAAAAAGGGGGAAAGTCAAGTGGGATATAGCCTTATAGGGGTCATCATTTTTATATTTAAAAGTTTGTGTTGAGCATTGTGCTGATTCTGTGATATTGCAAAAGGAAGACGATGTTTTGTTAAAGAAAGGGGGAAAAAAAATCAGGTTCAAAAGGTTCAAAAGCATTTGGTTCAGTGTTGATTTGCAACACTCCTCCTCCCTCCCCTTTTCCCTCTGTCTATCCATCCCCCTCTCTGTCTGTCTGTCTCTCTCTCTCTCTCTCTCTCTCTGTCTCTGTCTCTGTCTGTCTCTCTCTGTCTGTCTCTCTCTCTCTCTCTCTCTTTCCTCTCACTCTCTCTCTCACTCTCCCTTTTTTGCTTTCTTCTTAACTTAATCCTTTCTTTTCTCATACCCTCTTTCTCTCCCCTCCCCTCTTTTTCCCTCTTATCTCTTTTTTCCCCTCTTATCTCTTTTTTCCCCTCGTATCTCTTCCCCCCCCCCCCCCATTTTCTCTCACTAGATCATTCTGTATGATCTCTCTCTCTCACACACACCCATGCGCACCCACACACATACCCTCTCCCTTCATCTCTCTCTCTCTCTCTCCCCCCCTCCCCCCCCTCTCCCTCCCCCTCTCCCCTCTCTCTCCCCCTCCCCCCTCTCCCCCTCTCTCTCCCCCTCTCCCTCTCTCCCTCCCTTCTATTTGCTCTTCCTCTCCATTTAACCGGGTAAATCCCCTCTAATATACCTGTCCCCAATTTATGGTTTTGCCCAACATTAAACCGGGGGAAACTCCCTTCCATGTTCAAATTAAGATAAAGAGGAGGGGGGAAGAACCCTGGTTTTTAAGTCTGGTAGCATTTCTTTTAAAGGGGGACTCGGGTCTTAAAGATAAAGTTGAGTTCTGGTCATGCGATAGCGTTTTGAAAGAAACGTTGTGGAACCGATCAGAAAAAAGTTGATCATGCAGTACGCAAAGTATTGGTGTGTACTGCAAGGTTCTGGAATGATCAAAAATGATAAGAAATTTTGCCCAGTCTTGGTAAAGTAACAAGCACTGTAGACAGAAAGAAGTATATGGGACTTACACAAATATGTTGCATAAAAAATGTGGGCCTCATTTTTAAGCTGTTACTTGTCATATTTAGAATATTAAAACCATTTGAAGAGCCATGCTTTTCATTGAACATTTTTGTTATCTGATGTTCTTCCAAACGTGCATAATACAATGATAACGCTCACAAATTATTGTTCACCTCTACCCCGGAACTCAACCTTCTCTTTAAAGCCCCCACTGTCCCTACTTGTAGCTACTTGCTCCCTCTATATAGAAAACTTCCCAAATCGGTGCCTGTTGGTCCCCCCCATGATCCTCTTTTTCTTATGTTAAATGAGAGCTGAGTTGATGAGATAGCCACCTGTCACAGTGACCCTCGCTGGCTCACTGGGTGGTCTAATCCCTTCTGGCTGAAGTAGTAAAGCCTCCCCTTTAAGTCTGGTAGCATTTCTTAAAAAGGGGGGTACTCATGCCTTAAGTCTGGGAGCATTTCTTTGTAGGGGGACTATTCAGTCTGGTAACATTTTTCTTAAAGGGGACCCTGGCGTTAAATTTGTAAGCATTTTCTCTCTACGGGGAATTGGGTCATTAAGTCATGTAGCATTCTCTTCAAAGGGACTTTGCTCCCCAAAGCTTACTATATATAATTAAAGAGAAGGTTGAGTTCTGGAAGAGGTGAAAAATAATTTGTAACTCCACCAAGGACTGGGCCAAAATTTTCTTATCATTTTGAGGATCTAGAACCTTGCAGTACACACCAATACTTATATGCTAGATGATCAACCTTTTCTGATCGATTCCACACGGCTTTCTTTCCCGATGCAATCGCATGACCAGAACTCAACTTTATCTTTAAACGTGCTTCATATATATATGTATGCTAGATAAATTTTATTTGAATCTCTTTCGAAGACAAGGGAGTCATGGGACATATCAGTTTATAGCTTTCATGCAATTAACAGTATATTCAGAGAATAACATGCTATTAGTAGTCTTGCATATTATAATGATTTTATTCATAAGGATCTCAGAATTCTGTACTGCCATCTTCATTGATTGGCAGAGAATTTAACATTTGAAAAAAAAACGCAGTACAGTCAAACCTGCTTTAGTGACCACCTGTCTATAAAGATCACCTGTCTATAAAGACCACATTTTTTGTTTCCCTTGAAAATGGTTTTCTCATTGGAAAACACGTACTTTAGAAATCTGTACGGCCGCCTATCTATAAAGACCCACCTGTTTTGTCTCTCTTGGGTGATCTTATCTCCCGAGGAGAAAACAAATAACCTTCATGTCCTTATTTGGAGGGAGCGAGAGGAAAATATTAAAAATTCTCTGTTTATTTCTCTTTAAAATTTGTTTGTAGACTATGTTAATCGACTCTGTCTGTATCTCTACACTTCCCAGAATAGATCAATCATTTTACAACTTTACAGAACAATTTTAAATCATGTATTACCGGATTTGCATGTCAAAAAATTAACCTTAAGAGTTTAGACAAACTCATTTTATTAATCACAGTTTAATTAAATAACTTTATTCTAAAATAACAACAACTCCTCCTCATTCTCAACATATATTAAAAAAATAATTATTATTGATTGTGTCAAAATGTATATATCGAGAAACTGATTTGCATGTCAAAAAGCAACCTTTATGAGTTTAGACAACTCATTTTATTAATCACAGTTTAATTAAATAATTCAAAACCTTATTCTACAATTACTCAACTCCTCCTCATTCTCAACATATATTACAAAATTATTATTATTATTGATTGTGTCAAAATGTATATTGAGAAACCGAATTAGGAAGTGTACACTAATTAATGCACTGGTACTTCAAGAAAGTGTGATATATAAAATGGTTATCTATTTCTATATACATGTATATGAATATATATATAATTATATATTCTAGATATTCTAAATATAATTCCTTGAAAATCGGTTGTAAGAAAGCAAGGGTTAAAAAAAGGT